>JAOVYX010008289.1:0-35283 GCA_035668315.1 Drosera spatulata | reverse complement strand
CCATCTGGCATTGACATTGGAAATCTGTAAACACTTACAAGAAGATAGAGCAGTAAGAAGATGAGACCTTCCATCTCGTGATGGCGCTAGGGTATCAGCTAACAGTATACAATAGACATACCCAGGTTTTCAGATAATCTTTAAATAAATCCAACACAGACTTGGATTCTTTCACTCCAGAAGAGCGTATGTATCTGCAATGGTACTCGGGTTAACAAGGAAACCGAGTTTAAAGAAGAAACACACCAAGAAAGGAGACCAGTAAAGAGTCATAGAGCTATAATCGAGTCTCTGGTTCGACCCTTTAGGCTTGTTCAGGGCAAGATACACCTTGGGAGGTAACTTCTTAGGAAGCCTTTTCCCTTTCACGTAGATAACATCTTTAGCAGGATCAACCTTTGTCTGCATACAAGCAATACACATCTATTAGTAGCTTGTCTCATAGAATTGGCATGCATCAAGAAATTTATGCTCTTGAATTACAAAAACTTACACCGTGTCTTCATAAGTAACAAATACTCAAGGAAACAACAAGATCTCTCACCTGAGGTTCTTTACAGACAGAATTGTGAACAGTCACATGACCTTAGAGTACAAGTTGTTCACTGCTCAGCCTGGAAGCCACTGAAACAAGAGTATTTACACTTACATAGCTAGCAACCCAATACCATGAGAACAATTCGAACCTGAGCCTATTAGTGTTCGGTTGCACAACCACTGCATAAAACAAAAACTCAAACAGGATCTATATAAAACACAAATGTAAATAGGGAAAAATTATTTGTGGCCAGAACATTGGAAAAAAACAACATCTAACACTAAAAGATCATATTCGGACCCCAAAAAAAAAATAAAAAAAATCAATTTTTGAATCAGATCATTTTGCAAACACCACTGTTAGAAACACAACGTTTCAAAAAGCTCAATTAAAATTTCTGAAAGAGATTTTCTCCAAAAAAAAAAAAAAAAAACCTGAAATAGATGTAAGAAAATAAGAGATATTTATGTAACTGTGAACATAGTTCAAATCCCGAGTTGATGACACCCAACGTTTCAAGAAGCTTAATTCAAATCACGGTTCTAGGGTTTCAAACAGCACTCAATCCTATCGTCACCGAATCACCACGACTAGGGTTAGGGTTTCGATCGGCATGGGGAATCATCCCTGGTCGCCATCGATAATCGATCCACAAGACCACATCAAGGTCTCGAAACCACGATGATTGATTCGATTGTCATTATCTTCAAAGCCACGTGATCTATGGAATCCTCGATCCGGCATCGACAACGTTAGGGTTTCACCCTGGTTGCCGAGACAAGAGAACGAACTCCAATACGAAGCCTAATCGTCACTGCTTTTTCAACTCTCTCCACAGCAGCGGCGTCAAGGTGGGTTCGGTTTCTATCCTTGATGGCTACCCCTCAGATCTCAGATCTGGGTTGGCGCCCAGATCTTCGACCACATCAAGGTGTTTGTTTCACCACCATCAACCATTATTGTGAGAAGATAGAAGAAGAAGCAGATCGGATGAGAGAGCACGAGGACGGAGATCGAGGTGCTTTTTCATATCTCTCCACGGCGACGGCGTCACAGTGGGTTTCGTTTCGGCCTTGATGCAGACCCCTCTGATGTCAGATCTAGACGATCTTCGACCACATCAAGGTTTATATTTCACCAACATCGGCCACCACTGCGAGGAGGTAGAAGAAAAAGCAGATCGGATGAGATCCGTTGGATCCAAGGTGGCGGAGTCGGGGAATCACCTCCGGCTGGTGGCTGAGATCCTTCATCGGGCATCGGCGACGACCGCGTTAGGTTTCTCTTCGTGTCCGTGTTGTGAGAGAGGTTGGGTTTATAGAAGGGTAAAGAGAATGAAGGCAGCAACGGCTATTGGACTGCTTGGTAATAACGCAGACTGACTGACTGAGTTTTAGGCTTAGTTTTGTTATGAAACAATTTATTGTATTGTATAAGGTTTAAACACACCCAATTAAGTAAATATGGTTAGATGGTTTAATTCATTAAACTAGATTAGAGTATAAAATTATTCTTGTATTATAATTTTTTTTTCATTTCAACATCATATTTTATAATAGATTCACATAACGTTTTGGATTTGTGTATAACTATAAACGATTTCTTTTCCTATATTTTATAGATTTTTGACATAAAAAAAAGTATTTAGTTTCCGATCTTCTTATCAAATTAAATGAACTAATACTAACTGATTTTAATATTATCCTATGAAAATCTTTTTATTTTTTTATTTATATTTCAGAAGTTCGTGATCAATTTACCATAACATAAAATCAACCAATGATAAAAAATAATTAACTCCATTTTTTTATTTTTTTCATTGTTCGCTACCATTTCTCTTAGTTTTTAACCAAGACCACTAATCTCCCTTTGCTCCCCGTCAAAATCTCCAACGGGAAAAAAAAACCAACAAATAAAGTTGATCAAAATTCCATCATCTGACAGCCACCATTCCCCTCCTCCACAGATCGTCGATGAACAAGTTCCTAACAACCCCGGCGAACCATTTTCGGGGATTTCGCCTCTCGCACCCTCTCGTCACCTCCTCGGCCTCCTCGGATGACCACCATCTCCACTGGTATCTCCTCTGGCGTTATCAGATCCTCGATCCCAACTCCAACATTGTCTCACGATGGAACTACATTTTCCTCCTCACCTGCGTCCTCGCCCTCTTCATTGACCCCTTGTACTTCTTCCTCCCATCGGCTTCAGTTGCTTGTTTGGCATCTGATGACGCGTTACTGAGGTCTGTGACGGTTATGAGGACGCTGGCAGATATGTTTTATTTTTTGCATATTGCGATGAAGTTTAGGATGGCGTTTGTGTCGCCTAGTTCGAGGGTGTTTGGGAGAGGGGAGTTGGTCATGGATCCTCATGAGATTGCTAGGAGGTATCTGAGGTCGGATTTTGTTGTTGATCTCGCCGCGGCATTGCCTCTTCCTCAGGTCTGCGGCTTTTTCGCTTCGCTTTGTGTATCGACGACCATAGATGATCATAGTATGATCAACACAATCCTATCAGAGATGTTTCGTGTTCATGATTCTAATATTCTGCTGATTGGTTTTTACAGATTGTCAACTGGTTTGTAATACCGAGAATGAAAAGGACCGAAGCTGATAGTGCAAGCTATACGCTTTCACTTATTGTTCTTGTTCAATATGTTCCGAGATTCTTCCTCATGTTCCCTTTGAATAAGCGGATTATCAGGACTACAGGAGTCATTGCCAAGACTGCTTGGGCCGGAGCAGCTTACAATCTACTCCTGTACATGTTAGCTAGCCATGCAAGTAACAAAGCGACGTTCTTGATTGATTCAGCTGCCAGTGAATCGCCCCATCCTATAATAACTCATGCATATAAGTCTGATCAATTCACCTCTCCATAGTGCAGGTACTCGGGTCTATCTGGTACACTGCAGCCATCAGCCGTCAGTTCTCATGCTGGAAATCAGAATGCGTAAAAGAAAAGGAGCGATTTCCAGCATGCCTGCCTAAATATCTTGATTGCTCTACCTTGATGGACGTGGACCGGATGTATTGGTTGAACAACACGAACGTACTCCTGAACTGTGATCCGAGAAACAATCAAGCCTCGTTTAGATTCGGAATGTTTGCTGAAGCTTTTACTAGTGGAGTTGGCTCTTCGAATTTTGTGAGGAAGTATCTTTACTGCCTTTGGTTTGGACTAAAAAACTTGAGGTATGACATTAATCAGAGCAAAAGTGATTCAGATTCATGACCGGTGGTCATATTTGTTCAGATAACACATGCTATGTTACTCTACAGTTCGTACGGACAGAATTTGACGACGACAACCTTCATTGGTGAGACTATGTTTGCTGCTTGCATCTGCATTGGAGGACTATTCCTGGTGTGCCTCTTGATAGGCAATATGCAGGTACCGAGACTTACCAACAGTAGCAATGATTTCACTTACAGTCATGTAGTTAATCATACTCACAGCTTTTGATCTTCTTATTGTTCTGAAGACATACCTGCAATCTCTGACGGTAAGGCTCGAGGAATGGAGAGTCAGACGACAAGATACCGAGGAATGGATGAGGCACCGCCAGCTGACTCCACAGCTGCAAGAAAGAGTTCATCAATTTGTTCAGTACAACTGGCTTGCTACAAGAGGTGTTAATGAGGAATCCATCTTACGGTCACTGCCCTTGGATCTCCGGCGCCAAGTACAGCGTCACCTTTGTCTCAGCCTTGTTCGGCGTGTATGTCTTTCTTGGTATAATATCACAACATCTGCGATAATTTGTCTACTTAGTTTTCCCTATAACATTGGATAAACACCCAGATTCAATCATGCCAAGAAACCATGGGTGAAGATTATCACAAAAGATGTTTAATCTAAAATCGTATCCATCAACTTTCAAAGGTTGTGGTGGATACATATATTTCTTAATTGAAACACAGGCGCTCTTAGCTCAGTATTCACATACCTGTTCTCGTGGTACTTTTGCAGGTCCCATTCTTCGCCCAAATGGATGAGCCACTGCTGGATGCCATATGTGAGCGGCTTATTGCGACCCTGAGCACCCAAGGCACTTACATTGTCCAAGAAGGCGATCCAGTAGATGAAATGCTGTTCATCATCCGAGGTCAACTAGAAAGCTCAACAACTGATGGAGGACGATCAGGTTTCTTCAACTCCATAACACTCAGGCCAGGCGATTTCTGTGGCGAGGAACTTCTCACATGGGCACTGATGCCAAACGCAACCCTCAACCTGCCAATCTCCACGCGAACTGTCAAGGCCCTCACAGAAGTCGAAGCCTTTGCCCTTGGCACTGAAGACCTCAGGTTCTTCGCCTCTCAGTTCAAGCGACTGCACAGCAAGACGCTGCAGCATGCCTTCAGATACTATTCTCACCAGTGGAGGACATGGGGCGCTTGCTTCATTCAAGCCGCTTGGAGGAGGTATAAGAAGAGGAAGCTGGCCAAGGAGCTAGCTTTGCAGGAGAGTTTGTATGAACTTGAAGATGACGATGATGGTTACTTGGCTCATCCCGCATCGCAGCACAGGGAGAGTTCGTCGACAGATAGTCCCCAGAGCATTCAGCATCTTGGAGCAACTGTTTTTGCTTCAACGTTTGCTGCCAATACAAGAAAAGGCGTCAACCAAAAGGTCCAGTTTGCAGAACAGGTCGATGGTGACGCGTTGAAGATGCCGAAGCTGTTTAAGCCCAAGGAACCAGACTTCTTATAGATCATAGGATAGGATAATATCCTGTATAAATTTTGTTATAGGAGACAAAACACGAAACAGCACAAGCGGCAATGTTACAAAGAAAAATATTACAAGTGTTCGTCAGAGTTAGCTAGGAAGTTTTGGCTCAACTTCGACGTTCATTTTGGAGCAAAGCACCAAAATGAACTTATGTACATTGTAACTAGGAGGAGATCTGCAAAGACAACAAAATCGAAATGAACACACTTCGCAGAATGTTAGTAATTGGTTCCCACAGCAGCATAATGAACATCCATACTGGAGAATGAAACCCTCGAACATTTGGCCAGATGTACAGCTGAAGTTGAAGTCATGTTTCCACAACTATATCTTCAACGATACACGGTTTCAGATATTAATCACCACATACTCTGAAATTAGCAAAAATGGAGTCGCTGCACACGTAAGGCAACATGGCATATCAGAACAAGAACTCCATCATAGCAATTAACTTTCCACAACTGAACCTAATCAGAATTTTTCCCATCAAGTCTCTATGACATTAACATATTAAATACACAACTTCACCCAATCTGGAAATGAGAGCTGCACAAGAGAAACTGCAAAGCATCCTCCCAAGTCTCAGTAGACGCACACAAGAGGCTGGAACTGCTGCAAAAACTAGTCAGATCACCGAACTGCCATTTTCAGCATGCCAGGGTCTCCGTGGAAGCTGGCGTCGGTACATGACATGATATAATAACCTCTTCCTATAGCACATCGACCACCATGGCGGGACTCTTCGACTTTTCTTCTTCTTCTTTGTCCCTTGTTCTGTGGGCAGACGCCACATTATTAGCAACAATTAGCCATTGTACTTGACTGATTATGCAAAATACAAAACAAATGGCATGTTACAAGAAACAGGGACATCCTACTCCTAGCCACTAGTTTACACATGGCACTCTGTAGTACAAGTGAGATAACAACAAAAACTCGAGATCAAGAAAGATATCTATACTAATTGGATCAATGTACTCACTCGGGTGCTGCAGCAAGTATGTTTCCCAAAATGACTCTAATTTCGTAAGGTTAGCAGTAAGGCTCTTCCAATACTTCGACTGAATGTTCAGAACTTCAAGGACAGTTTGCACTGCAGCTCCTGAGGGTCCACCAATATCTTGACAACATTCAGTGCTTTCACCAAGCAGTACCTTCAAGATGAACCAAGTGAAAATTAATAACAGCACCTGATCATGTAAAGCAAAGATGAAGACAGCCATATCGAACCTTGAGAGGACCACGATCCCCTTTTTTGTGCAATATGAAGAGTTTTTCCAAGTTCAAAAAATGGAAGTGACAAAAATTAAGTTCTTCCAAGATGAACCTTTTGTCATCTCTCTAAAAGGGGGATAAGAAAACATAAAACAATTAAGAAGACAGCGGTAGCATTTCTATAGCAGAAAGCAGAAATGAATCTAGAGTAGGCACAGGGATCCAAAAACTTTCTTATTTAGTACCTTGATGACTGCAGTAGCAGAAGATGAAATTGATCGTAGATTATAGCTGCATCCAGGAGACTCGTGAGATGAGATGGTTAAGAAATCAAAGAGAGGGAAGGGGAAATCAGACAACTTACCCGCCCTCAAGGATAACTAGCATCTTTCCACCAGCAAGTGTGCTTAACATCTGGGTCATGCGGGCATAACCGGAAGGAGTCACCTACACAATCTCCAACAATGAAGAACATGAGCACTTATCGAAATGTTTATGCTCTCTTCCAACTAGCATAAAAGTTCCTTTCACCTAGCGCAGTTTTTTTTACACATTCTGTCGAAACAATCAACTGTATGAAAAAGATTGCCCCTGAGCCAAGAATACCAACTGACTCTAAAAAAGAGTATTCACGTCAGATGGTTGCATATGAAGCTTGGGAATGAACTGTGTATTATGAGCTTCACAAAGTAATAATACTCCGTTAGATGATTAGTAAAAGTGAAGATAAATGGTGTACTGTTTTTTCATATGAGCATATACTCCAGCTGAATAGGAAGTATAAAAATACACTCTCCCAGTGAACTGTACAGTATACCACCGGGCACCGGTAAAGAACATTGATTTCCCCATAATTTTCAGCAGAAATTTGAAGATATCGCATAGAAAGTTTACACTTGCTCATTGTTGAAACATAGTATCCCTATCAAACTCAGATAACTTATGTGACATGTGACTTTTGCTTTAATACAAGCTTTGTGGAATTTACCCAACAAGCACAATCAACCAAGATATGAAATAAGAAAGGAGCAAGTTAGTTGAAAATGAGTTGTAACCATCAAACAAATTGTTCACAAATATGCCAAGATATTAAAACTCCAAAAAAAAAAATACTTGAAGAGAAGTCACTTGCAACACTACAGAATCCAGATAAGTGTCACAGGAGGACCAGTTCAAAAACCACTTGTGTACAAGCATCAACTGTAATCACTATATGCTCTTTGTTCAAGATATTTGAGTCTTACATCGCATCCACCGAGTGGGTCACCCCTTGCAGCATCAAATCCAGCTGATATGACTGTGAAATCAGGATCAAACTCAAGAGCTGCGAACAAGTGTTTCAAGCACATAAGAAAATAGCCCACACTTCAGACCTATTCTCAATCAAATTTATGACAGAAATCATGAAAAACAAAGGCACATGTTTCAGCCGGTGTACGGATATGGTGGCTGTAACTAATACTTTGGGGTGATGTATTATCAACTCAAACAATGACTGCAAGGTCAGGAAGAAAAGAGTGTTACCTATTGGAAGGACCACGTACTGAAATGCAAATAAGTAATCTTTGTCACCAATACCTCCACGCATCCATGGAATATTGACACAATATCCTTCGGCACCTTTTACGCCAACCTGCAAAAACAGTTTCATTTGTATGATATGGCAATGAAGGAGACAACTGATGATAATGAAAGTAGCGACAACATCATGGTCATTACTGGTATCAAAAGGTAGAAGGGATAGTGTAAGTATATTAGGCGATTAATCGACCAACATCAGACGCAGGGGATAGTTCAGATTTTGCAATGTGCTTTTCTTCATAATCGTGGAAGCACTCAAAAAAAACACCCTCCAAAAATACAAGAAAAAAGATGGAAAATAAGTTATGACCATGACATGAAATTTAAAGAGATACACTTCGCCAAGAGGTTTTCTACTTGCTGTTTATGACACATTTAAAACTAATGTCTCAAACTTTGTTTATGGCTTGGCCTGCACAGGGAATACCAGCGGACCCTGCCAAGTTACTTAAGTGGCTAAGCGCTAAAAGTTGGTCTGATAACCATTTAAAGAACACTTGCCATCAAATCTAAAAAGCACATAGAACAACCTCAAATACCATACAGTCAGCTGCAGGGGAACTAGGGGAAAATAAAAATAAAAATCAATACCTCGTAAGAAGCTCCAGTCCCTGGATAGAACCTTCCACACTCATGTCTATGCAGCGAAACATATAAAACCTGAAGGATCAATAACAGCAATCAGGAAAATAAGATATGATAGAAAATAACACTTTAGACTGATTCTGAGGTCTACATAATCAAATAAAGCTCCAATTCAACGTTTGGAACAGTAAAGACATAAGTTTTCCCATTGCCTTGTCAGTAACAGCAAAGCATGTATCCCAAAAAAATTGGCAACTAGAAATCATAATCTCCACGACCATACAGACAATACGTATTAGGAGACTCATGGACATCGAAGACAGCATAAAAACTTAATACTATATGAGCCACCACAAAAAATATCACCTTCAAAAATATGTTCTCGAGAGACAAAATTGTAGAAAAGATTACCAAGTCGTAAATGAAACTCACCGAAGTGCTCCCATCAAATATTTCTTGCGTACCATTTCCATGGTGTACATCCTATAAACATACATAAACTTGGCATCAAATAAGAACAAAAAAATAACGATTGAAAAAAGCCACAAAATTCTGGCCAAATAGAAATAAAGAAAAGTTAAGACTTGAAAGAAGTGTCAGTACCCAATCAACAATTAAAACCTTCTTCGCCCCAGCAGCCTGTGCCACTAGTGCTGCAATTGCTGCATTATTGTGAAGACAGAACCCCATTGCCTGGTGGACACCAGCATGATGACCAGGAGGTCGAATCTGAGACATTCATTATTTCAATCAAGGATTACCAAGGAAGATCAAGAATTTGTGAACCGTGTAAGTAAAATAAGATAGTAGACTTGATCTATTGATTAGACACTCACATCAAGTGTACATAAGCTCGAGTCTCAGCGAAAATAGTAAACCGCTATGCGGGTAAGGCTATATACAAACTTTTCCGAAATAGTGGTTTTCGACACCTTTTGACAAATCAAGTGACTTACCAGTGCGAATCCATTTTTTGCTCTCCCGTTGTAGATTTCAGATGTGAGGTCAGCGCATAAACCTGCTGCCAGCCTTGCTGCTTGTGCTGAATGCTTGTTTGCATACGTATCCGGAGTAAAATAACTGTGAATTAAAGAAAACATCCCTGTCACTTTGTAACATGTTTCCCTGAAGGGATCATTATATAAAATGTATTGAACACCGCAGCAGTTAGATTCAATTCCCAATGTATCCAAGAATCTAGATAAGGTATAGTACACATTCCTTCTATCAACACACTTCCTCCATCCTAAAACTAAACGACGCCCTTCAAATAAAAACATGACCCCGGTTGATAGGTTGATAAGCAGAGAAAACAAATTAAAACATGCAGAATCAAGCACACAAAATTCACATCCCCAGTAAACCCTTCAAAAGCAAGTTGAAGTCCTAGGAAATATAAGCATATCATGTAGTCACCAACTCACCATCACTTCAAAACAACGCCTTTTCTAAATACTGCACCCTCAATTTTGCTTTATGTACAACACCAAGCATGAAAAAGGTACTGCAGAAAAAGTGAAATAATTGCAAGCAACCTCTCCCTGCCCCTTCTTAATAGCGTACGGAATATGGCTTGGACATCAAAGTCAAAATTCAGATGCAGTAATTCTTTCTTCAAAAAACAAGTGTTAAATTTTTTTGGACTGTATAATGCAGAAATGTTCATCTCCGATTCTCATTCAGTCCAACCATTAATCTCATCTACTTTTGGACAGTAACCGAAGCAGGCTAAACCTCACAAAGAAAAGAGGAGCAGAGATGCAGCCACTTTTCACAAGCACCAGCTGCAGTAAGGAGAGTGGGAGAGAAAAAAGAGATAAAGCAGTGGTTACTGGTTAGTTTGTACCTCGAAATTGCCTGCTCAGTAAGTTCAACAGCTTCTACATGGGCCAAAGAGTGCACCTAAATTTGGAAATATATCAGCACTAGACAAAATTCACATCCCTCGTCACATAAAATGCCTGAGCCTACAAATAACTAAAACATTGAGGAAGCACCAACTCTTCACAAGCATGCATCACCTTCACCTGCCACATAATGATAATGCTCATTATTAGAACTAAAGCTTTCACCTTCAGTAGCTCTCTGTGGGTAATTTCCCTGGCAGTAATTGGGTGGCATTTTCCAGGAAGGATACCTGTAAAGCGAACATAAGTGTCTTATCATAAACAGTTAATTACTATATGGAGACACATTTATACAGATCGCATAATTGATAATGCAAAAAGAAAGTAAATCAAGAGAGACGGAAGCAATGTAAAACCTGCAGTAGTAAGGCTAGCAATAATAGCGCGAAGACGATCTGGCCTTTCAGGATGTGGATGCGACTTCACTTCTACCTACTCTATCCACATTAAACCCATCAGAAGGTAGTTTCAATTTCTACATAACATATCGGACAAAAAGCCAAAACTTAGATCACACAATCACTCTTAAGTTTATACTGTGTTGTGATCGCTAAAAGGGGACTAGGGGGATGTAACAGAACCTACCAAAATAGACATTTTTTAAGTATCCCACCAATGGAGTCATGAACTCATCATCACCATCATAAATCGACTATGCTAATTCTTATCCTCCAATAGTTACCCCCATACACCACCCCAACCTCTTCTTTTCATGATCATAGAAAGCTTTAAAGAACTCCCTATCCAACCATCCAACACACATACAAAAAAACTCTTTCACTACAGTTTGGACTCTCAGTTAGCCTTCCTTATGAAATCACCTTCAGTTAGTCCCCATTGTGACATCTTATTAATTCTTCTGAACTTTTTTTCCCCAAAAACTTTGTAAAAGAACATAGGTTCATCTAACTACCACCAACTAGGCACTAGCTTATGAGTATCACCTCAGCTAGGAACTTTGATACCAAAATAGAGGTTGACGTCAGGCTTATAACTGGTTGTAAACTTATTTTCGATTGCTATGTGCTTGTTTTATGGATCAAACACTCCTGATGGAAACATCCTCTTGATTTGCCATTTAAGCTTGTATGCATCTTCATATCCCAAACTCTACTCTCAATGAGAAGATTTGGTATTTAAATTGAGCTTAAACATTTGCAAAGGATCCCCACTTTACATGTAAGCACACAAACCATTGTATCAAGTGCCTCATGACGAAAACAACTGGAGTATTTAACTATGCGTGAATGAGAATTGTTACAAAATCTACAAGTAAAATCGACGTAGTTGAAAATTTTAATCACTAGGAACAGAAGGTGAAGAAACATTACGTGAATTTCTTCCTAGTTGAGATGCTCCATCCAGTGTTTATTGCATGGAGTCATAAAATAATTACAATCATATGTAGGTTCAAGGCAGTGAAGTAGGAGAAGACAGAGAGTAACACCCAACATATCACTACAGAGATCATCTCCAACTATATAAAGGTCAAATAAAACACCAAATACCATTGTAGAAATAGAAAGCAACAGAAAGAGAAAAAGGAATAAATATGACATACTTCACAGTGCAACAACATTCTCTCATCAAAACCGACCAGCGTGTGATTTGTTGAGGCTGGAGGTCGAGAAACTGGTGCTTCTGCAGTAAAAAAAAAAAAAAAACATCCCAATAAGCACACCGCAGATCTATGTCAGTAAAATACGAAAAGCCCAAGGGTTATGAAATCTTGTCCGATACCCAACCCACATTTCATTGCATAAGTCAGCCTAAATAAAAGCTCATTACAAAATTTCAGTGAATACTTATTTCAGCAGGGAAATTTTCAAGCCAACAATGACACGTCACACAATTATTCAAAAAAAAAAAAAAACAACCTAAAAAAAGGCACCCAAACATCGAAGCTTAGAATTTAACTACAGAAGGAGGTTTCAGACAAGTACGAGGTGCACCTTTGATTGACACCGATTTTGCACTACTGACAGTGATATTGGCTTCTAGTGATTCAGGAGACGCAAAAAAACCATGCTCAAGGATTCCAGATTCCTTGTATTCACCACAAGCCTGCTTGCAATGGGAATCATTAGCATGCAGATAATTAAGCTCATGAATCAAGTACCATTTCTGCAAAAAACCAGCCATAACTTGATATTTCACGGTTCCAAGGTTCAATACTTCCCCTGGAAATCAATTTGTACGAAACCCTAATGTAGGCAGGTGAAATCTGGAAAAAGCACAACTTCTTCCCATAAACAGCTGCCACACCCTAATCAGCTGTGTTCAAACAAAAATAAAAAAACTAATAGCGGGCGATTACAAGGTGTGAGGGGAATAGAACTTTCTTTTGTCACCGTTATCATCCCCACCGTTTAACAATTAGAATTTATTCCAATCACCATTTCTATATTAACCCCGATTGTAGGTAACGACATTATCATTGCAAAGCATTTCAATAAGGCTCGTTATGGCAGTATGGAATTCGTTTGAAAAATCCAATTCGTAGCAATAAACCAAATCCTGATCACCCAACAAACAATCTAAAGCATAAGACCTTACACTATGTGCAAAGTATTTCATATACATAAATAAATAAATATATAAATAAAACAAGAGTCAAGCTCGTACGTGACAATGGACAGCGCCCTCAAAATTGACCATCGTGCAATTGGTGCAAAACCACTTGCTGATCGTCACTTGCTCCCGCAAGGGATCCCACTCCATGTCATCCTCATCATCATCCTCATCCAGCTCGTTCGCATCTCCGAAAATATCCTGCATTGTCATCTCTTTCTGAACCTTCGCTTTCTTCTGCATCACCCAAACATGCCCAGCAACAAAAACTAATCAGTCCCAAAAATCTCCTCCAACACCAACACCAACACAACACAACCAACTAACTCACACTCACAATTTGAACCTCAGACAACTCGTGTTCTTCACCTTTACTGTTGTTTCCATTCCCATTTCCATTACTGCAAACCCTAACAATCCCTCCACCATTACCCAAGCAGCAATCCTCCGTAATCTTTTCCGATATCATTTTTTCCCTGGTGAAGCCTCTATCCTCACAAGAAGCCCGCACTCGCCGCCCTTGGATCTGACTCGCAAACCCTAACAAACAAAGAAACAACATAACATCGTTAAACACTGGAAACGAAAATCACAGACCAATCACAAATCCACTTCACCGTCTCGAACTCGAGCATCCATATCCGGTGAGATAATATAACCACCGCCACCGCCGCCGGTTCAGCGCGGCTCGACGGCGGCGAAGAGTTGCGAGCCGGCGGTGGGGCCCATCTGTATAGTTAAGTGCGTTGATAAAAAATAAAGGGAAGAGAAAAATAGAAAAGAAGAGAGTGTACCTGCGACGAGGGGATCGGCGATGGCGGGGTAGAGAAAATTGGGATCCGTGAGATCACCGGCGCCGACGCTGGTGTACTAGATTTTTTCTCACGGGTCAAAGTGACAGTGGATGATGATCTTCGTATCTCGTCAGTGGATCTCGACCGTCGATATAGTGATTTTTACGCGGTGGGGTTGTTGAAACGGATTAATTGATGTTGGATTTGGGATTTTGGTGATGTGCAATGCCGGGGAGTAAAGTACTCGTGACCGTGCTGAAGTACCTGTGGTGTGGTGTTGTGTGACTTATGTCACGTGACCATGGTTTGGTTTGGTAGTAACATAATGCTTTTGCTCGTGAACTTGCCTGTGTTTTTTTTTTTTTTTTATCTACGGTTTTATCTTGTGTACGTTATGTTTATTAGTAAGTTTTTCCAAGTTAAGACTATAATGATAGGAAAAAGAGATACTAATTGGTATTATAATCACATTTATCCAAATCTTTGAAATTTTTCGTCTGGTTTAGTCGGACTTTAATAGTATATTTGGTATCTTCAATGATTCTCATCGGCTCCTTTGAGTTGTTTCCTGCCAAATAGTTGCTCGAACTACTGATTAATGTCTATATGAAGATCACTCTTCACAACCTCTAACTTGTTCTAAACATCAATTACTCGTCATATATGGAATTGATATTTCCTTCGTCCTATAAATTTTGTATCGTTTTGATTTTGTATGTATATCGATGTAAACTTTAACACGCATGTAACGACGTTCAAATATAGTTTTTTGTAAAATTTATCATGAAACATCCATGATTATGTAAATTACGTACTTCAATCTAATACATGTTACGGGACGATCAGACGTGATTTGATATAAAAATGAAACTCATATTTATACGTATAAAATACTACAAAATACGTACATATTGTAAAATATATGTAATAAAAAATACTATTTATTGCATCTTTCGAACGTGTTTGTTCGCGTTAGTCCAAGACTAGAGCACTTTACCATGACCAGAAATAAAACGATCACATAATACATCACAAATGTGTATAAATAAACAAATGAAAAAACATAACAAATATATATTCCTTGTCTTAAAAAAAATTCAATTTTTTGATTTGATCATGTTACGGAACGATGAAACGTTATTTTTTTAGAAAATATCGTGAAACATTAATGATAATAACCGTTATGTGTTACAATCTGAAAATAATAAAAAATATAAAATATATCATTTAAATAAAAAATGAAGTTTTTCAATTATTTTTCAACTCATGATAATATATAAAAAAATATTATAAAATTTATAAGACGAAATTAATAATACCAATGTACAACCGGTCAAAGTAGTCAATCATAAGATGACATGTCACACAACCAGATCTTCTCCAGAGTCGTGACTCCAAACACTTTCCCCTTACTCGTACATTTCCTCTCTCATCTCAATTCCCATATCAACCCTCGCTTGTACTAAACGCATCCAAACCCAGGAAACCCTGCCCACTTTTCTGTCCCCTTTCTTTCGCTATATCCACCTTTCCCCTTTTCACCCCCCAAAACAAACCCCACTTCAATCCCCTTTCTCTCTCTCTCTCTATCTCCTCACCCAACTCTCCGATCCGCTCGATCCGGTCCACAATCGTCGCCGCACAATGCGCAACAACCTCAACCGCCTCAACTCGCCGTCGACTCACTGAACCAAAATGGGCCCCACCGAGTCTGACTCGTCCACTAAGCAGCTGACTCGCTCGATCCTCACCATCGATCTCAACGAGACCCCTTCTCCCTCCGAAACCCTACCTTCTCCGAACCCGCTCTCCTCCTCGGCCGTGTTGTCGCCGACGGCGATTGTGAGGTGTATACACGAGAATCCGGTGCCGGCGGAGGGAGCGCCGGCGGATATTCCCGGGGAAGGGAGACCGGCGGCGTGCGCGGCGTGCGGGAGGATCGATGCGCGGGGACATGTCGTGGTTTGTGATGGATGCGAGAGGGTGTTTCATCTAGGCTGTGCCGGTGTGAAGGGGAGCACCGGGAGAGAGGTGGCGGCGGGGTTGGTGGAGTGGCTGTGTGGGGAGTGTGTGAGCGGTGGTGTTGGGAGCAGACGGTGGCCGCTTGGGAAGAAGAAGAGTGGCGGAGGGGATGTGAGGTTGTTGGATATGAATGCGTCGCCGCCTAGTGAGGGAGACTGTGGTGGCGGTGGCGAGGAGAGGAAGATGGGGGAGGTGCGGCGGGTGGTGGAGGTGGAGGATTCGAGGTACGAGGTTGTTTCGAGCAGTAGTTTAGCTTTTTGTGATGAGATTGGCGGCTCGTTCTCAGTGAGTTACTTTGCTGGCTTGGTTGCTTCTTGTTTCTCTCTCTTTCAATGTTGATGTTGTTTAAATTGAGTTTGGATTGTTGAATTCGAAACCGTTACGTAGATATTTGAACTTAGAGGTGGAATGAGAATGTGAAGCTAACAGCTTCCGTTTGTGAAGTTTGCATGTAGCGTTCTGCGTTGTGTTGTTATCTGTAGTTTATGCTATGATCGGCAAGAGAGATGAAGAACCTATCAGGACTTGGTGATTGTTTAGCTTGATTATGGTTTTCCATTAGGTTATTGTTTGAAGGTAAGTTTGAATATAAACGACCGTGGTTGGTTTAGACCTCAAGCCCTGTGGCTTTTAATGAAGAGGAGGTTTCATGTAAATGAAGGTGGCTAGGGTTTTGCTGTTGCATCTTCTTGGTTTGATAATGCTCGATACTCTTGGAGATAGTAGTCTTTTAACACCGAGATGCTAATTATATGGCGGCATTATTCAACAGTGCATTTGGGATTGGTTAATATGTGCTGTTAAGTTGCGGACTCGATTCACTGCGAAGAATCTTATCCACTGAACATACTTTAAGCCTCTAAGTTTAGATGGAAGACAAATAATTAACTGTCTTGAACGCATTAGATTTTTCTTTCCTTTTTCAGCCAACCTTTTAGTAGAACCTTCCTTGTGTGTTATTAGACATGGAAGTCATGGTTAAATGTTTCCTAGTTGAGAAAGTTGTACTTGGAGAGGTTAAAATGCCATGTGTCAGCTATATAGGTTCAAATTGAGAAAGAAGCTACCTAGCCGGATAACAATACTGTCACCTAGACTACTGCTTTTTGCTATAAATGTTATCTATCTCTTCGCCTCCTCCCAAATGTCTCCATTTGTCTCCCTCTGAAATCATTTGGCTGGGGAATTTACTGGGATTAGAGTTTATAGATGGTTTTTTTAAATTGTTTTTAAAATGTGAAATGTGGAACTCATTGATGAGCGGCGCTGCAAATCAGTCTTTCCTTCGTGGTTTATTTCAGGTTCATTATTAGTCTTTGTAAGAGAATCTATAGAGATGGCTTCTTTTGTGGCTCTGTAGGTTGAAGCTATTCTGCATAAATAGCATCCTGGTTGATGTTACGTTGTGGTTGTATTAGTAGGCCAAATTTGAATATAAACGATGAGTACTTGCTTTTCCGATGAAGAGAGAATTTCGGTGAGATGTTGTACTCTTGATGATTTTTTATTTGTATAGTAGAACTTCTAAAACAATTAGGGCGCAATTTGAAAATTGATGAAATCGACTTCGATTATCCACTTGGTCTTTATTTTGGCACCATGCTTAACATCCATCTTCCCGAATCAGGCTAGCGTGGAAATTTGCGCGGTCCAACATTTTCTCTTGATTTGGAGACGACGAAGGGATTTTAGGGTTTTAAGTCTTTCCATTTATTCAACCACAAAAATGGACGGAGGCGGATTTGCTTGATTATGCACTAGAAATAAATAACATCAAAGACTACAAGTTGTGATTTGGGCGAGTCGTTCATGGCTTTGTTATCCTGGTTTCTTTCTGTTGTTGTCTATGCAAGTTAATCCATTTATGTTATATTTGCGTTGAAAACTTGCCCATGCCCTGGGTGATTATTTTTGTTGTGCTTATTCCAGAAAGTCATAAGTATTAAACCAAATTACTTTTGCTCGAACGATGCATATGGCTATGGAAATGCATCTGTAGTTTGTATGCATAGACTGAGATGGGATCTTGAATACATTACGCATTGCAGAACATCTGGTGCTCAATTTTTTGAGGAAGTTAAGTTTGCTTCGCAATCAGGAAGAGTTGGAAATAGTAGTGCCAGAAGTACAAAATTACCCATTTGGGATCCAAGGGATATATTTTTGCACTCCCTTAGAGAATTTATTACAGAGAGGCATGGTGTCTTGCCAGAGGGCTGGCATGTGGAGTTTAAGCAATCAAAGAACAGTCATGAATCTTGTGCTGTTTACTGTGCTCCACTAGGGAATACATTTGGGACAATGTCAGAAGTCGCCTTTTATCTGGGACTAATGCCTAATGGAATTTCTAAAGAGCCTAAAGCAACGACTGCTAATGGTTCTGCTTCTCTGTGGAGGGGTTTGCATGCACAGAAACGAGGTAAGCTGTCAACGTCTTTAGTGGGGAATATATTTGCTGAAGTTGAAGGCAGTATGGTAACTGGGTTGAGCAGTGAAGTCTTCGGTAGTGCAAGGAGTTGGAATTTGTGTGCAAATAAACCTGGCCAAAACTTGGATGTTATGGAAGCTGAAAAGGAAGGTGACCTAGAACATCCAGTTTACGTAAGTGCCAACAAGCAACATAGTCTTTTGATATGCTTGTTATACTTGGATTGATATATTTATGATGCCTATTGACAGTGTTAGTGCTGCGTGTTCATCTCTGTATCGTATCTTAATATTTATATGCATGTTTGATTGCAGGATGTACTTCCCATTCAGTATGAAGACTTCTTTGTTCTTACGTTGGGTTTAGTTGATGCAAGGCCAGCTTATCATGATACCGACCACATCTGGCCTGTGGGTTATGGGTCTTGTTGGCATGATAAGGTTACTGGCTCTCTTTTTCTGTGTGACGTGGTTGATGATGGTGATACTGGTCCCCTTTTCATAGTGAAAAGATTTTCATGTTCATCATTGCCCATTCCTTATGGGTCGACTGTTCTTTATAGGAAAGCAGATGAGCCAAAGGAAGTGCATACAATGGAATCATCTCCTCAAAATATGTCTGTAGATGGAGATTCCAATATTGAAACTATTCTTTCAGACCCTTGTTTGCCTGCAGATGATGATATTCTTTTGTGGCTTGGGAGTAGTTCAAATGGGATCTGCAACAAAACCAATTCTGCTAGTCAGGACTATCAAGATCACGTGAATGGTAATCCAACTGTGGGAGATATACTTGGCGAGTTTATAGTTGATGGGCAATCGTCATCCATGGTATGGAGCAAAGTAGGAGAGAGAGTCGCAGATGCATGCCACCAAATTTATAAGCAGAGAGGTATTGTGAAGTTCTTCTGCAAGCATGTGGAATATGGTGCATCTCTGTTGGCGTATGAGCTGAATGAGAATAGTACTGGCTCAATCTCTTCCTTGAATAAATTTTCGAGCTTGGTGGGGGCCAGCGGCATTGCATCAGTCATAAACAATGACCACGAATTTGAGATGGCATTTGAATATTTGAAGAATTGGCTGAGCATGGATCGGTTTGGATTGGATACAGAGTTTGTCCAGGAAATTTTTGAACAGCTTCCTGCCATTCACTCTTGTTCCAGGTATGAATTCTTGAAGACTAGATACTGTGGTTCTTTGCCACCGATGGTCGGAAATGGGCTCTTATTGATCACTGCAAAGAATGGGCTATTAGGTAAAAGTTGTGCTTCTAATGACAAAGGGTGTCAACAAGGTCTGACATCTATGGTTGAAAATCATATTGAGAGATCCAGGTTTCCTTCGTCAGGAAAGCTCTTGGGTTCTAAGCTTCCTCCACATCTTGTTGGTGACGTTCTTCAGGTTCTTTTGGCTTTAAACTGTTGCTATCTTTTGAATCTTAAGTTTTGGTTTTGTTGTCTTAGATGGATTTTCTTTTTTCTTTCTTTTCTTTTTTGACATAGGTGTGGGAGGTATTGGTACGGTTTCATGAGATATTAGGTTTGGAGTCGGCTCCTCCCTTTGATGACCTTGAATCTGAACTTCTTAGTCCATGGAATGAGGGTAGTAAGATAAAATCTATTGGGCCAAGGGATCCAATTTGTCAAACCACATCATCAGGTGTGGAGTCTGATCAGCATAACGAGCATTCACATGTATTCATGGAGATGGGAAAACCACGAGAAGAGGTGCTAGTCGAGGTTGAATCATCTACTAACTGCAGACAGGCAAGCATATTATTGAGAAAGGCTCAGATCTCACTTCTAACTGTGCTTGTGAGTGAGCTGAAACTGAAGGTAGCAGCAGTTGTGGATCCAACTTTTGACGGCGGAGAGTCTAAGCCAAAGCGGGGTAGGAAGAAAGATGTGCAGAGCTTAAATCTTGCCACAAGGTCAAGGCTAAGTATGCTTCCCATTAATGAGCTCACTTGGCCAGAGTTGGCTCGGAGATTTCTCTTAGCAGTCTCATGCAGGGATGCCAGGGATGACAATAGTGAATCTACTGAGGCTGCTGTACGTGAAAGTAGCAAAATTTTTCGTTGCTTACAGGGAGATGGTGGGGTGCTTTGTGGCTCCCTTCCTGGAGTCGCTGGAATTGAGGCAGATGCATTGGTGAGTTCACTGCGGCTTGGTTTCTCTTATTATTCTTCTTGCACCATTTTATCATGTGCTCTGATATACCAAACCTCACCCTCCATCAACCCAGTGCCCAGAGATCTGCTCTATGATGGTCCAATTACCTTTGTGATGATGCAGCATTTCGTGAATAGGCTCAAATATGGATGCATTGCCCGATCATCTTATTTTAGTTTGCATATTCATTATTACGCAAGAAACACTTGGGTTTGATGATTTTTTTTTTCTTTTTTAAATTCCAGTTTCTTGCAGAGGCAATGGGGCGAATTTATGGATCTCTCAACAGAGAAAGCGATATTATCATCATAGAAGATGATGATGGTGAACCTGGTTCTGGTTCTGGTTCTGGGTTGGGGACTCTGGGCATTACTGAAGAGGCAATGCCAGAGTGGGCACAGGAACTGGAACCTGTAAGGAAGTTGCCGACTAACGTTGGAACCAGGATTAGGAAGTGTGTTTATGCAGCTTTGGGCAAGGGTCCCCCTGAATGGGCAAGACAGATCCTAGAGCATTCCATCAGCAAGGAAGTTTACAAAGGCAATGCTTCTGGTCCTACTAAGGTGATAGTGCTCTTTAGTTTTTGCTCAGTGTTAAATTATCAAAACCAATCTTTTCCTATATTGTTCCGAACTGTGTCAAGCTTGTTGCAAGTCAGAGGCATCACATCACTACTTTGGTTTCAAAAATTTACTTTGCGTTAGACTCAAAAGAATTATTTTCGTGATTGAGTCTCATGAGTATTCCATCCGCTACGGAGAAATCATTTATGCTGGTTCTAGATTCAACAGTGGTCGATTATTGGTCGAGGTTTGGAAGTTGTGAAAGAAAATTATCGCGATGTAGTCCATAATGCTAAGTTAAAGTTGGGTAAGGACAATGACAAACCAGATATGCTTACATGTTACGAGGATGTCGTTAAAGGGCATAATTGTAACCATGTTTTATGCGCTTGAGGAGGCATCAGAGAGCGGATCAAACCAATCATAGTATATGCGAATGTAAGAGACATAGGGAAGATCGTTAAATGGGAATCGTATTTTTAATTCATCCTAGTTATGAAATGTGAGGAAGCATTAATTTCCATTTGAGGTTCTAGCTCTCTCAGAATCCTCGTGTTAAAAGGTAGCCATTGATTCTAGGTTTGTTGATGGCGTATGAATCTAGCTCTATGTATAAGGAGTAGCCCATGCAATTTAGAGAAGCATTACATAGATGATTAATATGAGTAACACCATGCTCTGGAAAGTTTTTATCCAAGTTAATAAACTTATGAATCATGTACTCAAGACATATCTAAGCTTTAATTATCGCGCTTCCAAAAGGCTGCCAACCAGAGCAAGAACCTATGCTACTTAAGAAAGTAATGAAAGAAAAACGAAAGCAATAACCGATGTGTCTGATGTGTTTGCTTTTTTCTTGTCTTTCCGTACCTTATTCTCTCTTCTCTATTACGTTTTTTACTTCGCTTGGTCTTCGCTAGCAACCTCCATCCTCTTCTTTCTTCAACCGAAGCTGGCTATGATAATGAACAGCCAGGTATGAGTATCTTAAGCCCTCGACCCTGGATTCTCCGAAAGGAGGATAGCTCTCCCATGGGCTATAAGTGTTTGTGCTCTGGTATAACGAAGCTTGCTGGCCTTGCATTGAATTTCTTCCCCAGTATATATACCGAGAATAGAAAGTAGCCGCCACAATTTACTGCTGTAATTATGTGACTTGGAGTTCTGTAATTCCAACTAAGTTAAATTTGCACATCTAGGTTAGCATGCATAATCTAAGAGAACTAAAAGCTAAGCCTTAGATTACAATGCATCTGGAAACTTGACTTGCTCAGGAAGGCTCTTCGTGCTATTGATTTTGGGAAATGTTTATTGGATTCTCTGGTGGTGACAACTTAACTCGTTGCATTTTTCTTGTTATGTCCTTCGTCTTCTCTGTCATTGGTTTTGTTTCAATTTATCAGACACTGGTTATCCTGCTTTTTCCCTGCCCTAAGGTGTTGTGATCTGCTCCTTAGTAATTTATAAAAGCTTATGTTTGTTGAATCCCATCCACTGAATTGAGGTTTTTGTTAATTTTTTAATGTTTTTTATTTCTCTTGTTGATTCATACAGAAAGCTGTTCTCTCAGTGCTGGCAGATGTGCTCAGTGAGGGTCTACAACCAAAAGCTCATGTGGAAAGAAAGAAGAAAACTATTTTATCTATTTCAGATATCATCATGAAGAAGTGCCGCATCATATTACGTCATGCTGTCTCTGCGGATGAGGATAGAGTTTTTTGCAACTTGCTGGGAAGAAGCCTTATGAATTCGTTTGAGAATGATGATGAGGGACTTCTGGGATCCCCAGCGATGGTGTCTCGTCCCCTTGATTTTAGGACTATTGATTTCAGGTTGGCCGTTGGAGCCTATTATGGATCCCCTGAAGCTTTTCTAGAGGATGTTCGGGAGGTAATTCGTCTAGAACGATTCCGTTCTCAAGATTTTAAAAGAAATGCTGGGATTTAGTTTTGTTGTGTTTCTTGTCTCACAGTGAAAAGGAGGGATTTAGTTTTGATTAGTCTATTGTTTTAGATCAATTTCTGTTGAAAACAGTAAACTCTTGATGAATATGGCATTCTCTGTACTTTCCTGTGCTGCAGTAATTTTTTTTGAAGGCAGCTTGCGGATGCCTCTTAATCTTGAGAAGAAATAAGGAAAACGGCAGGCCACCTAGCTAGCAGATCAATAAGCAAAAAGATGTACTGTAGCCAATGGAAATCGAAACAACTGCATTTGAATATGGGATTTGTTAGTTGTGCGTTTTTTTTTTTCCTTTTTTTTGGGGGGGGGGGGGGGTGGTGTCGGCGTGGAACTATGGATTATTGACGGATATGATTGGTAAAGCTGTGATTTATTATCAGCCATTTGAGGGAATTATATAAGACCCTTCTATTTGAAACTAGACACATTACTTAGCTGGCTGCACTCTAGTTTCCTACTAATTGCTGGTTTTATAGGTTTGGCATAAGTTGAGGTTACCTGATATTGTGATAGGTATTTGTGCCGTTATTTGGGCTTTGATGTGGCAAATTGTTTGCATGTGTAAAATATTCTTGAATTATGCAACCAGTCACTCAGCAAGTTAGGTTGTGAACCTTTTTATTCCCGGATCCCGCTTTAAACAGGAATCTTTAGCATTTGGTTGGTTGGATCATGTTGGTAGAATTTGATCTTCTAGATCAGCTTAAATACATCCTTTTAATTTGAATGAGAAGTCTGCTGTTTGTTCTGCCCTCATGATATTCATTTTTCTGCACGTGGCATGAACTCTTGTGGTGTTGCATTTGCTGGCATGCCTGGGGAGGTAATGGAGATGTCTTGCAAATGTGTTAATTTGATGACTAAAAATAACATTTTGCAGTTATGGAATAATGTTCACAGCACTTACGCAGACCAGCCTGATCTGGTTCAGGTGGCTGAGACTTTATCCCAGAATTTTGAGTCACTCTATGAGAAAGAGGTTTGCTGCACCTCCTATGAAACTACTGTTTAACTTGTCTCCTATCTGCTCTAAAGATTCCATGCGTAGAGCATTCAATATCGCAAAATGGTATTGGAATGGTATCCTTTTTCCTGATCATGCAACCTCGATTTTTTGTTTTTCCTGAACACAGGTTTTATCTCTTTTAAAATCACTGAAGGAATTGTCCGAGTCTGAACTTGTTGGTGCAGAAGCATGGAGGGAGATCTTGGTTTCTGTTAGTGAGTTACCCAGAGCCCCTTGGGATGAAGGCGTTTGCAAAGTATGTGGCATCGATAAAGATGATGATGCTGTGCTTTTATGTGATACATGCGATGCTGAGTATCATACTTACTGCTTGAACCCTCCCCTAACAAGAATTCCAGATGGAAACTGGTACTGTCCTTCTTGTGTTTCTGCAAGAGGTGTACTGAAGAGTTCTCAGGTATCTGGTCACCTTCGTAGGAAATCTTATCATGGAGAAGGCATGCATAGATACTTAGAGAACCTCGCACGTTTAGCAAAATCAATGGAGGAAAAAGATTTTTGGGAGTTCAGCGTAGATGAGGTACATCCTTTAGATTCTCCTTTTGATTTGGGTCTTGGTTACTCTTTTGCCTCAATTCCTGATTTGGCTCTTCTAGTTCTTAAATTAGTAGGTCGTTCTAATGCCATGTTGTTTTTCTGATGAATGATCTGTTCCCATGAGTTCTTTCTGCCAACTTTATTATGGTATGAGTTCGTGATACCTGTCCCCAGAAAAAGTAACTATCTTAGCTCGTCTCGTGTCAATGTCTCCCCCTGTCCTCTGCTTGGGGCATTTGAAGTCAAACTAAAAGTTGTTGACTGACCTTGGGTTTGATGATCTATGAAGATAGGAAATGACTAGCCAACATGTCCTTTGATGGGCGTTGTCCTTGTATTGTCAAGTAAGAAGAAATCAATTAAATGCTGAGCTCTTCGTCAGCCTATAGAATGCACACGCTTCTTGATAACGGTAGCGGATGTGAAGGAAACTCTTTTCCTTTCTTTTTGGGCACTTTTTGCTACCTTGATTAGCAATACAAAGGAAATAGGAAGCATACTATTACTGGTACTAAAAAAAAAGTACCACTCCTCGTATTTAACGGAAAAGGTGGTGTATAAGGATTAAGGACCCTCACTCTCTCAGTCTCTCACAAGATGGTTAAGAAAACTTTAGAAAAAGAGGATATGCATGAATGGGAAAGGATAACTATTTCATGGCGGAAACTTAGGTAATCTGAACAAATACAGCCGGTACAAACTTCTTTGGTTTGGTCCTTTATTATCTTGTGTGGAGCATCAAATAATGGTTTAGCCATCTGACTTTTTGTTGTTCTTTCTTTTTCTTGTCCTCTACAGAGAGCTGCACTGTTAAAGTTCTTGTGTGATGAGCTGCTGAATTCTGCTCCAATTCGCCTTCACCTGGAACAGTGTGCTGAAATGTCAACAGATCTGCTGCAGAAACTGCGGTCTCTTAAATCCGAAGAAAAGCTTCTCAAGGTAAGAGAAGAGGTTCTCGCAACTCGTGTATCCCAAGTTGGTGGAAATGGTCTGAATATTAGTGGTGAATCTAGCTTTGAAGAGGAGGTTCAGGGTTGTGGTTCAGCTTCCAAGCACGTTATGAAGCCTGAGTTTACGAAGACATCCATGGTTGATTCTCCAATCCCTGATAACGGCATGTCAAAGATGGTCCAAGATGATTCCTTTATCCCGGATGAGCTTACCAAATACGAAAACCATATGCTTTTGAAGAAGAATTTGTCTTGTAATGGCCAATTGGGGGATGTGGATACGATTGGGGTGGATTCAGGTGGATGTCATGGAAACCACGCTTCTAATCACATATCTCAGAAGCATATTAAGATCATTGGTCCAAAGAAGTTTCAATCGCCAGGCCTTCCTTCACATGACATTGATGGCATTGAAGGCGAAACTCCTTTGCAAGGACAAACAGATGAAGCAATTGAAAGGGATACCTCCAGCGCCCATCTATCCGAGGATTCGCAAGGAGTTTCTTCACCGTCAGACCAAGGTAGTATCCAAGTAGCTGATGGCCCTTCTTCTTTGACTCTGAATGAGTCAGAATCCGTTAGCAGTGAGCTGAATGATACGAAAAAGAAGCTTGCCTCTCTCCATCAGTCAATTGCAGAAGTTGAGCTACAACTTCTCAATGTTTCTTTACGGAGGGAGTTTTTGGGGAATGATTCATCTGGGTCTCTGTACTGGATCTCATCCGTCCCAGGTGGGCATAGTATGCTGATCTCTGATAGAACTATTGCATCTGAAAGGAAGAATGCTAATGTAGATCAAGGCAGTAAAGGGGGGAGCGCTTTTGTTTATCCACACTTCGCTCTTTCTGGGTATCATGGTCAGGATCACTCGGAGGGTTCAAAAGTTTCTTGTCCATTTGTATATGCAGAAGGTGGTGCTGTTCCTATACAATCTCCGTGGGTTGCTTACCAATCTGATGCAGAAATTACTGAACTCATTCAGTGGTTGAAGGATAATGACCCAAAAGAAAAGGATTTGAAAGATTCCATTGTGCAGTTGCAGAAACTGAAGTCATTTGCCTTCTGCAGAAGTGGAAATGGGCCCAAGGATGCACCACTTTATAGAGCACAGTTGAAAGATGAAATTGATTCTGGGGATAGTGCTGCCATCAAAGCGACTTCTGTTCTGGAGAAGAAGTATGGAGCTCGATTTGAGTCAAGTGCAGTAGACGACTCGAAGAAGTGGCGGACGAGGGCTAAAGCTAGTAATAGTGAGAGAATGTATAGATGCAAATGTTTGGAACCTATCTGGCCTTCTAGATTCCACTGCTTTCACTGCCATACAAGCCTTCTGACTGCTGAAGATCTTGAAAACCATAGTGATGGTAAATGCTCCGCATCTATCGATCCTGAGAACACAAAAGAAACTGGTATGTCTCCAGGAGGGGTTATATCGAAAGAAGCAAGGTCTAATGAGGCCCCCAAAAGAACTGGTTCTGGACTCGGTTCAAATTTTGCTAAGTTCTGCAGTGAGGATTTGAGCCCATTTAGATTTGAGGAGATACGCTCCAAGTTTGTTACGAATGATTCTGTTAAAGAATTAGTGCATGGAATTGGCCTTATTTCATCATTTGGAACTCCGTCTTTCGTCTCATCCATGCCTGCTCACATGGATGACCCTGCATTGAATCTGCTTTCTACATCAGAGGATTTCATGAACAAGCAATCAACAGCCTCTGACACGCTAGCTTCTTTACAGCATGAAATCATTGCACGTAAGGCTACCGATCAAGGTGAAGAATACTCTGAGAAGTCCACCTCTAGAAAGCTTTCCGAGAATTCTGGGACCGATAGTTCTTCGCTGGGAAGTCTGCAAAGAAGCAGCAAGAGATCATCTTCTAATCGGTATACCTACTCATTGGAAATCAGTAGGCATTGCACAGTACCAGAGGCTTCTTTGCGACCTTTAGTTGGGAGATCAGCCCAAGTCTTGAGACAACTTAAAATCAGCCTACTTGATATGGAAGCTGCACTTCCTGAAGAAGCATTGCGGCCTTCAAAAGTAAACTTTGAAAGGCGGTGCTTATGGCGTGCATTTGTAAAACGAGCAGTGACTATCTTTGAGGTAATAATCCCCCCTTGCGTTCTTCAAAGGTTTGGATTTGTGAATGTTAAGCATCTATTCTGAGCATCAAGATGAGCTTTGAATAAATGTTCACTGCTTTTCAGCGACAACCGAGTCCCTTTCATTGACTCGTATGTAGGATGCAAAGTAGCAAAAAAATGTGTTTAGGAGAGCATAAATCTCATATAAAGCCCACAAATCCCGTGGTGTGAGTGTGACCGTGTGACATAGTGGCCTGGTGGCTTACTTAAACTACTCCTGCCTCTGTTGCACAGACACAACATTAGTTGAGAAGGGATGTGGAATATTGTCAAATATTAATACGTGACCCTATAGGATACGATTTAAGACTACTACGTGTTCGGTCTTCTCACCCACCATGAGATATTAGATTAACATTTTTCCTGTGTTTTTCCGCTTCTTGACTGAATTAACGATTGTTACTTTAGCCTTGTAATTGATCGTGCATTCAAATACCAAGTTGTTTTGGTATTCACATTTATGTATATCTTCCATTACACAATTAGATTCTTCTTATTTTCTTTTGGTGAATATTGTTATTATGTTTCTTCTTTTAGACGTGTTAAAGTGTGTTGAACATTCATCTGGGCGGTGTCAACCATCATAAAAACAACATAAATCTCTTCAAAACACCACATCATTGCTCTGCGATATGTAAACATCTGTGCTTTCTTATTCTTGAGTAATTGATCAGTGGCAGTGGATTCGATCCTTTCGGCTTCACATGTCAAGTGTGTTACACTACTTTGTATGCTTAGTGGCCCTGAATGTAAGGCATTCACAGTATCTTTCCCTTTTAACTCGTGGATACATTCTTGTAGATTTTCACGCTCTGTCGGCATACTTTGTTCTGTGGTGTATGTGGTGATGTGTACTTTAGATAACCAAGTTCTGTTTCTTCACTTCAGATGATTCAAGCGGCAATCGTGATGGAGGACATGATGAAGACAGATTACTTGAAAAATGAATGGTGGTATTGGTCGTCACTCTCTGCTGCGGTGAAAACAGCTACCTTATCTGGACTCGCCCTACGCATACATGCCCTTGAAGATGCCATTCTATATGACAAGCCTCTCCATCATAGTCAGACCACTGATGCCATGGAGACCTGTGATTCAGACCACCAGCAATCCCAGTCTAATCCGAATTCTTCGGATAGATCCAAGCTAGGTAGGAGGGCGAATAAGAAACGAAAGGAGGCCGATGATTGATTAGGGAGTTTCGTATGGAAAGAGCCATCTGTCTTACATCATGGCCATTATCCATAGGAAGGCTGGTGCATCTATTCTGCAACTTGGAACCTGCCATGGACTGGATGGATCATTGCCGCATGGAATTGTCCAAAAAGGTGGCGTTTCATGCCAATTGCTGTTGGGTATCGTCAGCTGTTTGTACAGATTCGAAACTTACATGCTAACTTCGGTCTCTGATGAAACCGAGAAGGGTGTGACATGGAAATCGCAGTTTCACACCCAAATTTTGAGCCGGCTTCAGTTCAGGAAGCGAGGTCCCTGCTTCAAGCAACTTCAGTATGCATATAGCTAAAATAGACTGATGGAACTTAGAGCCATAAATGTAAAAATAGGGAAAGTGTTGTAAAAGTAGCGATTAGCGGGTTTCAGCGGTATGCTGTCTAGTGTACTCCAGGGTTCCCACCTCCGCCACGTAGATGTGGCATATCAGTTTAGGTGTCAGCTACTTTGCTAATGTTATTCATGGTCCGAGTTTTGAAATGTAACTGTAGCTGTTGTTTCCTCAAGCTCGAGTTTCTTATTCTATTTAACAAGTCGTGCTGTGTTTATGCTGATGTTAAGCTCAAATTTGCCAGCAAGATTGGCATCGTGTCTCTTCCTGCTGGTATTTTAGTCACAGCTGCTGAAAGTTCCATGGTGATCGCTATACGCAGTCAGGCCGTGGTCAACGGGTACAAAATGGCGGTGTAGACTGCTTAGGATGGACCAAGTGTTATGTGTACCATCGTTTTAGTACTTGTCTAATTTCTTACACTGACATGATTTAATATTCATTCCCTTACTTGATTAAGTCAAACAAATGGAATCAATTTTCTTCAGAACCAGCGACTACCTTCTTGTCATTGGTTTGGCCGGCAATTATTTAGCCTGCGGTTGTCACAATAAAAAGAGTATATATAGAATGACAACTAAACATGGCTATCGTCTATGAATACAAAAAATAGCAAGACCATAGTTGAGGGTTTGACACTTCTTAAAATCATCGCACACAATAAAAACAAAACTGTATATATCTTTTAATATTTTAATCTTAATATACAGATAACATCGTTATATCATTTATATTTATCTTATTTAAAATCATACTTTCTTCATTTTAATATGGATACAACACTTTGTTTTTTTATTATTCAACGAATATTTTGAGGAGTTTTGTTTGTCGTCTTAATGATGCGATAAAATTACGTCACTAACACATAATTAAAATATATAATTTAAATTATTATTCATATTTTATGATAATTTTACGAAAAATGATATTAATGTTCTCAATTGAGATGGAGGAGCTATTACAGGCCGGACACGAAAAAATCCATCCTTAGTTATGACAATGATACATGCCGATTCTTCATAAAAAAAATCCTCGACGAGTCATACACCAATTGAAAAGGTTGTGTACATTAATATTTTAACCAAAGGAATAGATATTGTTTTAGTGTCCCATCACCGCCCAAGCATCCTCTCTCATTCAATCTCCGTCATCATCATCATCCTCTTTCCCTCTCCCCAATTAGGGTTCCTCACTTTTTCCCCTCTCTCATTTTTTGCCAACCCGCACCATAAAGTTAAAAAGCCCACCTTCAAAAACCAAAGAATAAAAAAAAATCTCAGTTTCGAATCCCCGAAGCTGAATCCATTACTCATCGAGTCGTCTCTTTCATCGAAACCCTAATCGATTCGTCTCCCCCAAATCATGAACTTCAACTCCTTTTCTACTTATTTGAGTTTATTCTCGTGCTTTTGATTTCGATAGTCAGTGGATTTTGATCGAGGGTTGATAGTTGCTGATTGTTGTGTCGAGTTTCTTCTTGTTAGGGATTAGCTTGATTTTGGTGATTCAGATTAGGCGAGAATTCTGCTTGTTTATTTAGTTAGAGGAGAGTTTGTGTGTCAATTTATGATGGATGAATTCGAAGTGAGAGGGATTAGTGGAAAGGACGCTGCTGCTTTGGGGTCGGTCCAGTTTGGGGACAATTCATCAGGTAGTTTTTCTTTACTAGTGTGCGTTTTGTATCTGATTTCAGATTCTTGAACTTCTTGTTGAATTCATCTATGCGGTTTGATCGTGGGATTTGGATGTGTTGTGGGATTTTTTTACTCTGAGGTTGTGGAATTGAGTTATGTTGAGGTGAATTTCATATAAAGATGATTGTTTTTACTGTGTATCTGGTGTTGATGGTGTGAGATAGCATGGTGGAATAGTTGATTGTGACATGGAGATTAATGGGTATTGCTGTGATTTGACTTTATGGTAGTTAGCTTGGTTATTGATCGTGTAACAGGGGCAGGAATAAAAAAAGATGCGATCTATCATGCTCTTTCTGAGTGTACTTTTTGGTTTTTTGAAGCCTTGTCAGATGACGTTTAAAATCGGATGCTTTTTTTTTTTGTTTCAGTTCTTGTTTACACCCCCTATCGCAGTTGTTCTTGTTCGTAAATCCTTCTCTGTTTACGTGACAGAATTGTTACTTCAAAGATTGTTGACATTGCTGAATATTGTGACGAGAGGAGTAAAATTTGTTTCCATATTACTTTCTTAGTTTCTTTATACTTGTCTGTGTATTGCTATGTTTGGCGATGGGTCTATATCTTTATTATCTTCCATTTGTTGTGCTAGGAGAGACTGATCTATTTCCTTTTGGTTTTTATATCTCACTTTCTGATGCAGAAGGTGCAGTTTTTGATGCGTCACAATATGCGTTCTTCGGTAATGACACCGTTGAGGAAGTGGAGTTAGGAGGTGTAGAGGAGGAGGAGGAGGAGGATATTCCTGCTGCTGCATTTGACGAAGAGGACTATCAGTTCGAAGAGAATGAGGTTGTTGAACTCCTGTTTTCCTTTCATTTATCCAAGAGATCTTGCATGTGCAAGCTTTATTTGTATGCTACCAATTTTTAATTCACTACTAGTATCATGAATTCATTGTGTACTCTCCATGTTGTATTTTTTTTATTATTATTAAATGGAGATCTCATCACAGGTTAATGTCTCCATCGGTAACTAGCTCTGGCACGCTCTAGTGCTATTAGAATGAAAGTACATCAAATGTGCTCATATCTTATCAATCTTATTTGTGGAATATGTGCTCTCTCCCTTTTGCTAATTATGATAATTTTTCGTATGGCAACCAAAGATGCTGCCAAATGATGCTATTTAATTGAGATAGAGGCATCCCATAGATCTGTCCTCATCCCTTATATCTTGGTCTAATCTAATTCAAGATTAACATGTAAGAAAGGACTGTAGCTTTTATGCTTTTCTTTGTCATGTGGCTGGTTCAATGTACTGGAAAATAGAACTTATCCCAACACTTTCCTATAGATTATGGCCAGTGATGGAGCTTTAAATGCATTGAAATAGTACTCGTATTTTTTTTCTTGGTTCTTCCCCGAGATTTTTCAATCTATCAACATCTGGTATGAGTTATGTGTACCCTGACCGCAGGGAAAAAAAGGCCGTTTTTAAAAGCTTAGTTAAATGCACACACATGATTTTCAGATCGTCCTGACTGTCTTCAATTGTTTTTAGAAATTGTATTTCTTGGAAATTTTTTGAAGTTTTTTTCTAGTGCTTGCATGGATAATTACTCAAAATTTATGACGGTATTTCATTTGTCTTGTTTGGCTGCAGGGAGATGGTCTAGGGTCTTCATCTGATATTGATGACCTTGCCAATACTTTTTCTAAGGTCAGTTTTGAGAATTCATGATGTCACTTAACTTTTCTTTCGGGAACAAGGTTGAACACTGGCATCTTCATGCATTCGGCGTTCCTGTTTACATTGATTTCATGTGTTTGCCGATAGTTATTGTCGTATGTGTTGTCAAATTGGTTCGTTGCATCTTGCGTTATCTCTCTAAATGAGTACGTGATTGAGTGAAATTTAGTCTGACTGTCAGTTCCTTGATGGATCATCTTCAAATCCATCTTCGACTACAGGTAGTATCGGAATGGAAAATATTGATAGGATGATAATGGGACATCCGTCACATATTCAGATTTTCTTGTATGAGGAGATACTTTTCTCCTTATTACGAGTCTTCCGAGTGGGTTTTTTTTTGTTGTTTGATGCCTGGATTGCCTCATTAAGTCATTGGTAGCGACGGTTTCTTGAACTGACATTATGAGGATAATTTGTTGCCTTTTGTGGATTTTCTATTGCATTGCAGATAAACAAAGTAGTTAGTGAACGAAGACAATCGGGAATCATTGGCGATGGGGAATCTAGAGAAAGTGAGTACACTGAATATGTTGTTTGATAAAAGAAATTATGGCGGCTGAGCTATTCCATTGCTTTTGACTTGTTTCTTTTATTGTCTTTGTTCGCTGTTGGGTAATCCGTGCCTGCATAATTCAACCTCCCATCTTTCAAAGTGTAGTTGTCGCCACTTGAATGACTTGTCGACAAGGAAGCTAGTTGAAAATTTATTAGCCTAATTGATGGTTTGGCATGATCCTACTTTATATTTGAATACAAGTGAAAGAAAATCTGACACATTTTTTTCCTGAAGTAATGTGTGTCCAGCAAATTTACTTCAGGAAAAAATGTGTTGATTTTCTTGTGGAGTTACTTTGATTGTAAGATATGGTGTACAGTGCTTTATTAACCAATAAAGTCTCTTGTATTTATTCCTTGTATGTCAGGGAGATCCTTCTGTTTTGAGGGGGCAAGAGTAAAAATATAATTATATTAACTTATTCACAACAGAAAGGGATATGCTGAGCATAGACTCCAGCTGCCCATTTTCACTTGTTAATTTACTATGGTTACTCTGGTGTCAAATCAAATTGATCTGGCTTTATGTGAAATGGATCTGAAACTTAATTGAAACATGTTATTCACCAAAGGTTGTATTCATGAGATTGGTTTGTTGAGTTATAGAACTTGTGCTTCAATTTAAGTAATTTGTTTCTATCTCTTCTCCAAAAGATAAATCTTTGCTTCATCCAGCTCCACTTTTTCCTAAAAGCAGCTTAGTGGCGTACATGTTGATTCTCTTTTTTGTGAGAGTTGTAGACTGAAGCCAAGGGTATCAACATTTGAGTTTAGTTATTCTTTTGTATCCTGAACTTCAAATGTAGTTTAGTTGACAGTTGTTTGCTCTTCAGGTTCATCTGCTGCAGAATGGGCACAGGATGCTAATTATTTGGCATGGTACGAGCAAAATATTCGTGCTGATGCTGGAAATATGCCTGAAGCCAAAAGGTGGTCATCACAACCATACTCTCCCTCAGATGCCCTGGCTGATTCAAAATCTTTGCATAGAACATCGTCATATCCAGAGCCTCAGCCACAATTACTGGGCCAAAACTTCTCCAGTGAGCCGATTCCTGTTCCCAAGTCTGCTTATCCTCCATATCCTCCTCCTGGTGGCAGATCCCAGCAGTCTTCCTTGAATCCCCACCCAACTCATTTTGGTAGGGGATCACCAATAGGATTACCTTCACATTCTTCCTTTTCTGGCCCTCTGAGTAGCTTACCCCATGGTCCACGCTTAGGCGGAAACTTAACTCAATTCTCTCCTCCTGGTCAGCTCATTCGCAGTGGACCTTCTAGCCAATGGGTGAACCAAAGAAACATGTATCCTGGGGATCGTTCCAATCCCCTAAATATGTTGCAGCGACCATCAGCTCACCAGAATGGACTCATGCCTCCGCAGCTTATGGCTCATCAACAGCTGCAGCAAAATAGATTGCAGCACCCAGTACGTCCACCATATTTGCATGCACCGGTTTATGGTCAGCAACTTTCTGCATCTCCTCCCATAAACAGATTCGACTCTGCCCTTGGATTTCCTGATATGAGAGATCAACTATCTAGGCCAGCACTGAGGAGTAGACCATTTCTGCGACCTCAACAGAGTTTTGATATCTATGGACAGAGGAGTGACAGCGGGTGGCCACAGTTCAGGTCAAAGTATATGACATCTGAAGAAATAGACAATATTCTCAGAATGCAATTGGTAGCAACACATAGCAATGACCCCTACACAGATGATTATTACCATCAAGCGTGTCTAGCAAAAAAGTCTGCTGGGGCACAATTGAAACATCACTTTTCTCCGACCCAGCTTAGAGATTTTCCTGCTCATGGTCGTCCTAACAATGAGCCGCATGCTTTTCTCCAAGTTGAGGCTCTGGGAAGGATGCCTTTTTCTTCTATTCGTAGGCCTAGACCACTTCTTGAGGTTGACTCTCCGAAGTCTTCAGTTTCTGGTGGTGGTGAGCAGAAAGTGTCTGAGAGGCCCCTTGAGCAGGAGCCACTGCTTGTAGCAAGAATTATTATTGAGGACTGCATGTGCCTTCTTCTTGA
>JAOVYX010008278.1:0-35302 GCA_035668315.1 Drosera spatulata | reverse complement strand
GGAGAAGACATTTTAGGACCCGAAGTTCCTTATTTAAGTGCAATTGGTGCACTTATGTATCTTACTAATTGCACAAGACTAGATATTACTTTTACGGTTAACTTGTTAGAAAGACGCAGCTTAGCTCCGATAAAAAGACATTGAAATGGAATCAAGCATGTTATGCGATATCTTCGTGGAAACGTTGACATGAGACTGTTATATTCAAGGGGAGCAAAATCCACCCTAGTTGGATTTGCTGATGCCGGATACTTGTCAGATTCACACAAAACAAGATCACAAATCGGTTATGTATTTATATTTGGAGACACTGTAATATCGTGAAGATCAGTGAAACAAACTCTTACAGCAACATATTCTAATCATTTAGAGTTTATTGCTATGCACGAAACTAACCGAAAATGTGTGTCATTGAGATCTATGATACAACATATACAGGAGTCATGTGGGATACCTTTAATCCGTGAAAAGCCTACAATCTTATATGAAGACAATGCAGCTTGTGTCGCACAACTCAGAGGGGGCTACATCAAAGGCAATAGGATAAAACATATATCGTCAAAATTCTTCTAGTCGTATGATCTTCAAAAGGATGAGGTCATCGATGTACGACAAATCCGATCAAGTGATAACTTGACAGATTTATTCACAAAAGCATTACCGTGAGCAATTTTTGTGAAGCTCAGGCACAAAATAGGGATGAGAAGACTTAATAATCTTCATGAACAAAATTTCAATGTTTAAGGGAATTTTGTTTGAGGGTGAGATTGCACTCTTTTTCCTTCGTACAGGTTTTTATCCTATTGGGTTTTTCCTGATAAGGTTTTAACGAGACAATCTTAATAGCTGATAAATACATCAAGGGGAAGTATTATAATAGATAATTAAAACTACCCTTTAAAAGTAATGTAATTACACCTAAGTCTAGATATTTTTCTTTAGATCTCACGTATTTTTGAGACTATTAAATGAACTTACCTAATTAGCTATTAATTATACCTAATCACCTTGATTAGACGAAAAAATTAGATGTTAATTAATTATCTTGAGTCCTAGAGTTAATTTGTAAGGTGTTATGGATATATTTTCAAAAGAAAAAAATCTTTTTTTTTTCCTCTAATTTCTCTCTAAAATTTTTTATTATTTTATTAATTTCGATAATTATCTTTCGAAGAATTTAATCCAAAATAAACGTTTATATTATAACAAAATTGAAAAAATTGTGCAAGGGGCGAAACGCAGCGTATTGATTTGATGGTGATGGTGATGGTGTTGCACAATTGGATGGAGTTGCAGGCGGTTATTGGGCTCCCGATCGAATGTGAATGATTGAATTTGGAATTGCAATTTGCAAGAGCCCCGCGGACCCCACCCAGCAGTGAAGAACGTGCCAAAGTAATGGTTAAAAAACGGCTTCGAATATCACTAGTCTCAAAATTCATGTTGATCATATCCGTTGATTTCGGTTAAAGTTTTATCCGATGTTGGTGGGGGGCGCTTTATCAGTGTCCAGGGCATTAGTCGAGGTACGCGCGAGCTGGCTCGAACACCCTCGTCATCAAAAAAAAGATAAAATAAAAAAAAAATAAATAAAATAATAATAAAATATTTGAAAATACATGTCTGTTTATTTTGAGATTAGGAGGGAGTCCTAGTAATATACTGTAATAGTTGGGACGACAAAAATGTCTGATATGGAGTATATATTTGTTCGATGCGGCAACTCAAATCTGATGAACTAAGTAGTAGTAGTAGTGCTTAGAAACGTTGTTGAGTGATAGTATGATGTTTAGGAAGTTTCATGATCTCAATCTGTGATAAATGACGCATGCATTCTGAATAATTGATTCCTTGTTCTAGGAATATGGTTTAATGCGATTGTTGCAATCGTACAACTTTAAACGCAGAGCTTATTTTACTGAACTATTTTCCCATTTTAGATCAACATCACGTCCTAATCTGTTATGGTTTTTTTTTCCAAGACTAACCCTGCCTGTCACATCAGATTCCACATTCATAGAAAAACCACCACATTTTACACTCACTCATTTCTCTCCCATTTTTTCACCGACTCTATATATCACGCTGTCACCGCCGTGCTCTTCTTGCTCCGCACCACCACCCCAGCTCCTCCCTTTCCGACCCCGTCTCCTTCTCTTCTCTTCCTCTCCATCCCCGGCCACCATTTCCGTCCCCTCTTTCCCCTTCAAATTCCTGCTCAGCGTCTCGGTCCCGCCGGCGTCGTCATCTCTCTTGCTCTCACCATTGCCATCTTCGTTGCCAACGGCTGTGACGCTTGTATTTTTCTGATTTGGGGAATTTGGGTATTTGGGTTTGTTGGTGTGCTTTTGGGTGTTTGAGGTTGGGGAGTTGAATGTGTGATGGTTGTCTGGTATTACTGGTAAGATATGATGTTGGTTTCCTGGGCTTTGTTAATGGTGTTTCTAGTTTTGGAAATGTGGTGGTTGAAGGGGTTTTGTGGGTTTTGATGATGATTAGGGTTTTGGGTTTTATTGGGTTTTGTGTAGGTACTGCGATGGGGGAGTTCAGCTTCAATGTTCCTGTGAAAGGTGGGTTTTCTGTTTTTGTGATGAAGGGGAATGAGGGGGCAAGTGTTGTATTGTTTTTGTGATATGGGTTTGGGTTGTTTTGGTTTATTCAATGGGTTTTGTGCTATTGTGCAGATGAGAATGGGCTTCGATTGGTGATGCTGATAAAGGACCAGAAGCCGATTTGTCGGACGTGGTGTGGTGTGCCTCTTGAATTGTGAGTATCGTGTTGTGGTGAGAGTGTCTGGTTTGTTATGTAATTCTAGGTCGGTTTTTTTTTTTTCCACCCACAGAATGGGCCGAATGTACTCTTTGATCATTTGTGCTCTGACCAAGACGATAGGGCATTGCTATAATCTTTTCGGAGGCATGGTTTCCGCTTCTTCCTTAACCATGTTGCAATGTTCTTATTGAATAAAATATTTACAATCATTCTCCAGATTGCGAAAGCTTTTGAGAGTGTCTTCTTGTTGTTGTTTAGCTGAATTATAGTTTCCTTAGTGTCCATCGTAAGCCTTGTATTTGTTTTGAATCCAAACTTGCAATAGTGTATATTCACTGTAGGTTAGATGCGGTTTGGCCTCTGCTTATTGTACTGCCTTCTTTGTTGGCCCGGGACTGTTTTTTACAAAGGTTCTCTGGTTGCAAATTTGACACCTAGCCCTAGCATGGTAAAAGTAACTTCTCATCTTAGGATGACGCTTCTTTACAGTTGAGCTATTGTGATGAGCATTATTGTTTTCTGACATGTTCATTAGATTTTTCTGACATTCATAAAACTTATCAGGCCTCCTAGCTTGAATGTGATTCAGACGATTTCTCGATGTAGAGTTGAGTGCTTGCCTAAGCTGACCCATTTTCCTGTGCACCCTGCATACGAAGATTCTTATCAAAGAAAAGAATGGGGAAGATTCATGAATTTCCTACTGATGTATAACAAGGTAAGTGCTCATTCATTTTCTAAGTTGTTTGCATTCTCGCAAAAATAGGTTTTGTCGGAACTGTTTGTGTTTGGCTCTGAGGTGTAGTTCTTGGCAAAGGCTCTAAATTGAAGCTTCTTCTAACTATGATTTTAATCAATGCCTTCGGTTCCAAACTTCCACCTCAAGATCACTTTTTTGTCTTTGAAAATTATTTAGGCATGCCCTGAATGTTATGTTTGGAATTTCCACCTTAGGCTCCGGGCTCTGGCTCCATTTTAAGCTCCAGACTCTAGTTAGATGTTGGGTTTTGTTAGGATTCAAAGGAAAACCCAAGAGGAGAGTCCAACACCCCAAACTGGGCCTGTATAACTTATGCATGTGAACTGGGTCATCTCTTAACCCAAAAGGCATGGATGATAGGTTATGGATTTTTCACATATATATAAGCTCTTTTTTTTTTCTACACAAATATCAATGTGGGTAACCAACTCATCACATAACCTCAACAAGTTTGTTGTGTTTTCTCTACCATAGATTTCTATAGTCATGATGCTATTTTTAAATTACATTTTATTAATTTGCTTGTTATGTTATTGGTCTGTGGTAGATTGGTCTTGCAAGGTTCGGGAAATATGAGATTTACATACTACCCCCTGACGGAAGCCTAATTTCTGGCCATGAAGAGAACAGTCTGACAGTTTGCACTGCAAAGGTTGCTTTTAGGGAGACAGAATCACTGGGAGCATGTAGTGGTGAGAAACTGTCTTCACCTAGTTCGTCCTGTTGCTAGCAATTTTTCCAGTAATTGGTAGTGATGAACTTCCTCCAATCTCGGCATGGTTCCTTGTTGCAGATGCTAAGGAAAATGTTGGCCAGATTGCACCTCAACTTCTTAGTCATCAGCGCGAAACAGATGGTTGTACGAAAGGGAGACTTACCTCATCAACAAGAGAAGCTGCTGTGACGATTGAAGAATGTGTGGATGCATCAGATTCATCTGTTAAAGCTAGCAGCTCAGGATGTGGAGTCCATCCTTCAGTCTCGAAGATTCGCGAAGTGGTTGCTGAGTCGAAGGTTGACACAGTGAAAGACAATTTCACCGAAAGGAACTATGTCCGGACTGATCCAAGCTATCTGAAAACTCTTGGCCAGTCACACTCTAGCTGGGTTTTCGGTGCAATAGCAGAGCTTGTCGATAATGCTAGGGATGCTGAAGCTAAAAAGTTAGTTAACATGTTAAATATCGTCTTTTCTCGCTTGGTTCATCTTTACTAAAATAGAAGTTACTTTTTTTACTTCTCGAGTACAATTGGTATTGATTTTGGATTGTTTCATAACATCTTGATTTCGTGGATACAACAGGCTTAATATATCTGTGGAAACCATATTCTATAAGAAGGCTGGCGGCGATATCCCGGTGCTATCTATCAAAGATGATGGCCACGGGATGACTTATCAAGAGATATGCAGGATGGTGTCATTTGGACACAAGCAACCAGATGGTGACGATCCGGAACGGATTGGGAGATTCGGCATAGGATTCAAGGTATTGTTTTGCACGCAAAATATCTGTAATTTCTCATCTTTGGCATGGTAATATTAACACTGTTGCTCTCATTCTTTTCTCTTAGGCGTTGAGAAATTCCACTTGAGCCTGGGGTAATAACAAGACATAATTGGGTATGACATTTTTCTTGTTTGTTTCTCCAGACTGGGGCGATGAGGCTTGGGAAGGATGCTTTGGTACTGACGCAGACTTCTGAATCACGTTCAATTGCCTTTCTTTCACAGTCCTTGAATGAAGGAAGAGATGTATGCCACTAACAAAGCTTTTCCTATTTATATCCTCTTTTTTTTTTTTCATTTTGTATTGAATAAATAGAAGTGAAGTAAGTTAGTGCATTTAGTTTGGTAGAAGTTATGAGGAAGCTTGAATAACAGATAAAAATCATACTGGAGAAAATCCTATTTGCAAGGTGTCAAATGAGTCAAATATCTCTAGAATGAAGTTCTTATGGGAATTCCTGAGTACTTTGTTTTGCTGGGAAGATTTCAGTTGCTAGTCGCACCACTCAATGTGGTGAAGGGAACAATGGCTAAAAAGACCTAGGAGAGAAACAATGTTTGTGCTGTATCGAACATAATCTTTTGAATGAAAAAAGGAAATGTGAAAAACTGCGGAATAAAGAAAGAAAATGGAAGAAAGAAAACTTATTCCCTTCTTAAGACAACCAAGTTGACTGCTTTCAGAGAAACCTCCAGTTTTGTTGTCGACCAATCTATGTATTGTTTGTTTCTGTTTTTTCACTCATTGTATCGATTTAGTCTGCTTTTTTCTCCTCATTCTAGTAACCCAAAAAAAGAAAAGAATCTCCTTGTAATTGTCAATTGTTGCAGAATCTGGAGATACCTATTGTCAGCTATCGTCGGCAAGGGCAGTACATGGAATTGGATGAGGACGTCCAATCCGAGGAGTTAGCTGAGTACAATCTCAAAGCTATTAAGGAGTTTTCACCTTTTAACGAGTATATGATTGGTGAAAAAGCTGCAGATTTTCATGATAGCGATACTGGGACACAGATATATATATGGAACCTAGAGAAGTGGGGTTCAGATTATTGTCTAGAATGGCAGAGTGGGAAGCGCGGTGGGAGTTCCTTCTACCAAGGGGACATATTCATTCGTTCCAGGAGGGTTAGATCTCGTCCAGGACAGACTAGTCGGAAGGTGAGGAATGATTTCCATCTTTATGATAAGACTCTTTGTTATTGCTCCTCTTGTTCTTTTCCAAAAGGAATATGGAGGTTCGGAGCAAATGATGTAGGGTATTTGATGTTTTCCCTCCAAATATACTTAAGCTATGTCTTCGCTTTTAGGTACCTCTGGACTACTCGCTTAAAGCATACATGGAAGTTATCTTCCTAGATCCCAGAATGAAGATTTATGTGCAGGATTCCCTGGTAATTTATCTTCTGCATTTATGCACTTTCTTTTAGTCATCAATGTGTTTCTCGGAGTTTATTCTTCTTAAATCATCACAGGTGAAGAGTCGACCGCTGGCAAAATCTCTTGCCAAGACATCGGTTATAACTGGCAATATCATGGGGAAAGCTGTGCAACTAACGCTTGGTCGGTGTCAATTAGAGTGGGAGCAGGCAAATGGTGGAATCTTTTTGTATTGGCATGGACGCCTCATTGAAGTAAGTTAAATTTTACTCTTTTTCGTAGCATCTGTTTTTGGTTGCCTTCTGTGGAGTAAAATCTCAGGAATCTAAGTATAGATTGTCTATGTAAAATATCACCTTGCAGCTATGTCATATTTGATGGTAGACTTCTCTTTCCTGATTCTTGCTTCAACCTGACTTAGAGCATCGTATTCACGTGTGATTTACACCTAAGAGAACTTAATTTATTCTGAAGTTTTCTGTGCCTGTTGTGTCCACTGTCCAGGGAGAAGGGGGCTTTTAATTTATAATGAATAATGACCAGTGTTCTGAGGCAAGGTTTAAAAAGTTCATTTAAACGACTGCTAAATTGTTTTCAATCTCTGAAACCTAGTTCTATTATTCGTTTACATGTTCATAATCAGCTTAATCTTGCGTTCTTCACCTTACACATTACAAAATCAAAATGTTCAAGTGCCTCAACATTTTTTCCTTTTTATTTCTTTTAGTCCTTTGTGCAAGTTGTGCAAGTTCATAATCAGCTCAATCTTGCGTTCTTCACCTTACACATTACAAAATCAAAATGTTCAAGTGCCTCAACATTTTTTCCTTTTTATTTCTTTTAGTCCTTTGTGCAAGTTCTTGTAACTGTTAGTAGACCTGGGATCTTATCTTCCTGTCGCATCCGTGTTGAGTAGAACTTTTCATTCATTGTCCTTTTTATTTTTATTTTTGGGTGTTGTCCCAGGCTTACAAGCGAGTAGGTACGATGCTGCACAATGCTGACATAGGGCGTGGTGTTCTTGGTGTTATTGACGTCACCAGTTTGATGGTGAGCTTTTTATCTTTATTTTAGCTCTCCAACTGCGTGTTTCTGTTGCCAGGTGCCACCCTATATGCTGGATTGCCCTTTGGCTTCCGACCCATTTTTCATTAGTGTTCCGTGACTTGCGTCCATGTTGCCTAGTCCACTTTCACATCCAGCTTCTACAATATCACACGAAAAGTACACTAATGAAAAAAATGTGTATGGAACCAATCTGCGACAATATCATATTCCACGATTGATAGATTCTCCTCATTTCAGGTTTGAGTGGTTAGTTATAGTTGCTCTTTTTTACCACAAAAGGTGCAGTTTTTTCGTAGGGCGCCTTTCTGTCATGAATTTTTGATTGTAAGATAATACTATAAGATTATGTTAAACCATTCTTTGTGACAGGATGATGGGAGTGGCTGTGTATATGTTCATAATAACAAGCAAGGGTTTCAGGATTGCGAACCATATGCTCTACTAGAGGATTGGTTAGCTGGCCGTTTGCATGAATACTGGGATACCAAATTTGATGTGCTGGAAGTGGTATGCGTATTATGAGATTGTTAGAATATATTCATCTAGGCTGATTATTCTTATTGTTGTTATTTCATATTTTAGGGTGATTTCTAAATTATTTCGTTCCTAGTCAACTTATTTCCCAAACTGCAGTGTTTCCTAATATTTGTCTTTGACTACCTTATAAATAACATATATCATAATTCTCCTCTCAGCTATATATTCTCAAAACAGATCATATAAGATATATCCTCGAAATTTGGCCGCAGAAGTTCAAACAACACTTTTTTCTTTGTAGCCATTTGAAGCAAGTTTCTGGAGATGAATCCTGTGTGCTGCGATATTAATTTTGTTTCATTTATCAAGTAATTTAACCTTTTTTTTTTCTGAATTTGATTCTGTGACACTGCAGCAAAAGCCTGACAATGGATATGAGCCGGATTGCCAGTGGGTGCAATGCGACAAATGCAGGAAGTGGAGGACATTGAGATCCGACTTTGACTGTCGGAGACTACCTTCGGAATGGTAAGTTCTTTTTGTTATTTACACTGTTTTGATCCTCTGAAATGTTTTTTTTATTGAGCACTAAGTAGTAAAATCTATGAACACTATTCTAATGCTATGTACTGCTTTATGTCAAATAAACTATTGAAGTGTCCTTGCTATAGTGAAATATTTGATGTAAATCCTCGATAGTTTTGTGTCAAGTAATAAGAATGTATCTGATAGCGTGATTGATGTTTGAGCCGGATACATCTCTTCGTATTTTGCTGGTCATTGCATTTTCTATATATTTCGATATGATTGTTCAAACTTTTGCCAAGGAAATTCTGCAGGTGAAATTTTAATTTCATGCACACTTCTCTCTCTGTTTTTTTCTAACCGGGAACATTTTGGACTGTCTTGCTAGGTTCTGTTTCATGGAGCCTTTCAACGGAAGATGTGACATCCCTGAGCAGAAGGTTGGAGATGGAGTCATTACAATCTCCGCCAAGCGAGGTAGATGTGATTCCACCAAGGCACCCGCAAAAAATACAGAAGAAACTCATAATGAAAATGCCAGTCCCAAACCAGCAGGTACGCTCATTGCTTATGTTGATGATTTAGTCCCATGTCTTTCGTCTAGGATCCATCCAGTTAGTCGATATGCTATTAGAACTAATTTATTCAGCTCAGACATCTTAGGTGCCGGTTTCGAGTGGGTGCAATGCAACAAATGTAGGAAGTGGAGGACATTGGGATCCGACTTTGACTGCCGGAGACTACCTTCTGAATGGTAAGTGTTTTTATTCTTTTTGTTATTTACTCTGTATTTATTCTTTGAAATGTTATAATTATTGAGCAGTAAGTAGTAAAATCTATGAACACCATTCTAATGCTATGTACTGGTTTATGTGAAATAAACTATTGAAGTGTCCTTGCTCCTGTGAAATATTTGATTTAAATCCTTGATAGTTTTGTGTTAAGTAATAAGAATGTATCTGGTAGCGTGGTTGATGTTTGATCCGGATACATCTCTTCGTATTTTGTTTTGGTAATAACTTAAAGCTCGGATGGGAGTAGAGTTGATTTCAAATAGTTTGCTGGTCATTGCAGTTTCAATTTATCTCGACATGATTGTCCAATCTTTTGCCAAGGAAATTCTGTAGGAGAAATTTGAATTTCATACATAATTTTGTGTTTCTTTTTTAACTGGGCGTATTTTGGACTGTCTTGCTAGGTTTTGTTTCATGGAGCCTTTCAATGGAAGATGTGCCATCCCTGAGCAGAAGGTTGGAGATGGAGTAACTGCAATCTCCGCCAAGAGCAGTAGATGCGAATCCAACCAGGCACCCGTGAAAAATACAGAAGAAACTCATGATGAAAATGCCAGTCCCAAAGCAGCAGGTATGCTCATGGTTATGCTGGTGATTTAGTCCCATGTCGTTCGTCTAGGATCCATCTGGTTGGTCGGTTTGGTATTTGAACTACTTTATTCTGCTCAGACGTTTCAAGTGTCCGATTCGAGTGTGAACTTGTGGTTTTGTTCTCTACGTGCTTTTTTCGATGCCAAGTATGTTCCGTGAATTTTTTCAATTGCATGGTCGTGGCTGATACTGTTGTGCATAATCTGAGCCTCGAAGACAGCGCTAAACCCACTATAGTCATGCTTCCTGAACCTTATGAACGAGTGACTCTGATCACCACGATTATGCCTCCTGAGCAGCTATCCTTGGATCTTGCATGGCATGTATCGTCTTTGTACATTCCAGATTTAAATCTTTGTTGAGATACATATAATATAATGAGTCTATTATCATTAGTTCGATTTTTGATAGAATCGATTGCACAGCATGGTATCAGAGCAAGTGTGACAATGAGATCACGAGCTCGAATCTTGTAACTCCCAGTTGATGTTATGTTTGTGTAGCACTTATTTTGTGTTGGGCTAGTGCATTGTCCCGCAAAATTGTAAGTGGATTTTCGCGTGAAGGGAAATATTGAGATATATATAGTATAATGAGTATTATCATTAGTTCGGATATTTCGTAGAAATGGTTATTCGACAATTCTGATGGCATTTTGAGAATTGGACTTGTCCATTTCCTTCGAGTTATAAAGAAGTTAGTAATCTTGTGTACTTATTCAGCTGACCACACTTTCATATCCTTTGTCACAGGCAATAGTGGTGATGCTTCTAGCCAAACTAAGGAGGATGAAGAGAACAGCCCAGCTGAGGAGGGCGAGATGAAGACTCCCTTAAAAAGGCTTCGAAGAGGGGGTGCGAAGAAGAAGCGCTAGAATACACGGTTAAGGTTCAGCGTTAGAATTCACTCACTTGGTTACCATGACGCTAGTTAGTTCAAGGTCTTGGCCAGTTTTGACACATCCTGGTTAGTGTTCGTTCCAAGTATAGTTTCTGATCGTTCGGGTAGTGGGTTTCTCTAGGGTTTTTGTACAGCATGATAGATAATCGTAGCAGGGCAGATAAAACTCTTTAACTCTTGATTTACAAGCATAGTAGGCGAAACTTTGTCATTGTATGCTTGCCCGTTGTTTTATACATTAGGTCCAAGTTAATTGAGGTTGAGTACTATTGTGTTTGGTTTTGGGTTTCACAAGTTTTGAGCATCGTTACCAAACCGTCTTAATAATTCCGGCTGTGTTTCGCTGCGGTTAAGTTGTGGAGTTTGGAGACCAATGTCAAGTTCACAAAAAAGTTGACACTTGACACCATAGGGGATCATGTGTGAGGATCCCACTTTATCAGATTAGTTTTCTTTTTGTAATCATCTTTTGTATCCTTTTTGTTTTCACTTACTTTTTGTGCATTTTTTTTTTCAGTGTGATTTTGGTCCCCTGTAGTCTGTCGCCTCGTGGTGTGGGGACAAAACTAATTCAATGGGCCCAATCACCCAGCAAATGCCAGTACATGATTAAAATAAAGAGAAGAAATCCATTTGACGCCCCAGCTTTTTGGCTCGTTTCCTATTGTTTCGGATAATGTTGATGCACCATGACCAAGATTGCTTCGCCATCATTATTTTAGAGCTGGTATACTATTGAACTCAATTGTCACACCGCTGATTTCGAAAAGTTTAATCATGTGATGATACTGGCAATTCGAAGTGTGTCGACTGCAAGGGACGTTTTGCCCAATTTTAGAGTTGTTATTTGCAACATTCTATCCCCGCCGATATAATTTACAGACGATCAAACATAATTTTTTATAAATTTATTATGAAATATCAATGATTATATAAATTAACGTACTTCAATCTAATACATATTGCGGGACAATCGGACGTGATTTGATATGAAAACGAAACTTATATTCATGCGTATAAAATAATACAGAATACGTATATGTTACAAATTATATGAGACGGAAGGAGTAACACGAGAGAATGTGATGATAATTTCTACACTCTAAACCTTGTGGGATTGGGATTCTCGGCTGTTGAACAGCCAACAATCTGAGATCGGGACTGTTGGATTTTTGATCCAACGATTCCGATTAATTTGATGGTTTAAGAATTTTTTTTATTTTTATTTATGAATATAATTTTATATGGGTTATTTTTATTAAATTTATTTTATTTTTTAAAGAATTAATATTTTTCAAATAAAATATAGATTTTTTAATTTTTTTTTGAATGAAAAAAAAAAACATGTTATAATAACATCTTGGATTGTTTGATTTCATCAGTCGATGACCCAGGTCCACCTTGTGACCCTTTTTTTTTAATTTATGGAGACGATCCCTTGCTGTAACAATTGTACAGGGGTGTGTTTTGTGCATCCTAACCATTCAAAACGCAAGAAAAAATAGGATAAACAAAAAACCACAACTTCTTGTGCTGCCTTTTTCACCATCAAGGAATCTAATTCCTTTTTTGATGTTGTGTTGTAAATTTCAAATGGGTTTAGTGTCACGTCCTAAAATTTTCGCACAAGGATAGTCCCTTAGTCACCTATATGCTGCTCTCAATTTATAAGGGATTGTTAGAAGACTTTAAATTTCTCTAGAGTCATGTAGAGGTCTCTTGTAAACTCTAAACTTATCTAGAGTCGTGTGGATTCATCTTATAAATACTAGACTTCTCCGGGGTTTTCTAGGAAGATCTAAGAAGTGTAGAGAAATGTATAGAATTCTATAGAATTCTTAACAAGGCCTATAAATAGGCTTGCTCTTCTCATTTGTAAGCAATCAAGTGATCACACAAATCCACAAACATTCAGGCAATACAATTCAAGTTTGAGAGCATTCCAAGCTTCCTTATGAGTCCAAACACTTGAGTGAGTTTGCGAGTTAGGCTGACTTAATATTCTCGAGACAAAGTTTGTTAAGTGTCACACGGTCTAGAGAAAAACCCGGGACATTAGCTCCTGTTAATTGATCATTCCATCAGTTTTAATCATGATTTTTAAAATGGTCTTAGTCAGTCCCGGTCTAATTGACTGCGGCCCATCGTTAGCTTTGCACTATGAAAATTATAAGCTGGATAATGCTGTTACATAATAAGTAGCACATGATTCCCATGGGACATTGAAAAAATAAAATTAATTAGAATCACGTATCAAATGGGCCATCACCATGGCCATGCGCACTTCACATGTCACGGCATAAATTCTCTTAATCGTGATACGGGGAATTCATACTACATCGGGTAGATCCCCACACTATTCTCTTTTTTTTTATTGATTATCAAAATTTTCTTTTTTTTAATTAATTATGATTATTTTATTCTTATCAATCAGACTTCAAGAAAATACAAAAACATACACATCCTCGAAATACCCCTGATACTTTCCTTGTGATGCATGTAGCATGCTTCACCTGGTGGTTAAACTTACATGTTAGACTTCTGATTGTTAATTTGATCATGAACATTTGAGCACCGGCTTGAGCGTAACGATGTTTTTTATTCTGCTTCTCGTGCCTCAGGTATCGTTATCTTCTTGAAAATGAGATTAGAACAAGGTTGAGAAAGTACCAATCGGCTGTTATTGAGCTATTGAATGTCTATATGTAAAGTTCAACTATAGCGTTCAGGATCTAATTGCTCGAGCTCAAGGACCACAAAATCGAGAATATCACAAATTGTATAAAGGTTTGTTATATACTTTGACAAAAATAACATCGAGGGGCTGCGGCTATTTATTTTAGGATAGACAACTAAACCCCAATGATTGAATCACGATAACATTTGGTTCCATATTTGAACTTATCAAAGCAAGTAACGTTGCATAAGTATAACTAGCTTGCTTCATCATCATAGAATTAACACTCCATTTTACTCCCTCCGTCCTAAAAAAAAATACAACATATATATATTTTATATTATTCTACACATATGAATATAAATATCATTTTCATATCAAATTATTTTTTATCGTCCCGTAACATGTATTAGGTTGAAGTACGTCACTTACACCATCATTGATATTTCACAATAAATTTATAAAATACTATATTTCATTATTATTATACGCATATCAAATTTTATAATAATATATATATATCAGATCAAATTATTACCATCAAACCGAGGGAGTAATTTATTTTGTCAACCCTTAAATTTATATAAATCCTTCTTGTTCATCCACTCGATTCTTCCACCCAATAAAATTAGAAACTTCTCCCACGAATGAAAAAAAAATGAACTAAATCAAACCCAAAACTCAACTTGTTTTCATTTTCATCACTTTCTTCCATCTTCAACTACACCATCTCTGTCATCCCGCTCTTGCTTTCCTTGCTTCCAAAAATCTGTTTCCATTTTTTCTGTTTCCATTTTTGTAACACTATCAAATTCACACACAGTTTCATCAACAGCAACAAATCTTACTGTTTTCAGTGTCTCAAGTGTTTTTGATGTGAAATACACCAATCGGACATACCTCGACGGCGGCGATGGCGGCATCGAAGAAGCCGACGGCGGTGGAATCGATAATTGAAACGATAATGCAACTCCACAGATCTCTCCCACCGCGTCCCTCGCTGGAAGACCTCGAAGCGGCCACAACACTGATTCGAAACCTAGACCGGGAGGACCAACTCAAGCTCGACTCCATCTCGAAGAAAACCAAACCACACGGCGTCCCCGACGAGCTCTTCCACATCCTGATAGAGATGGAGAGAAGGCTGGTTCGGTTGAATAGTGCCGAGGAGAGGAAGGCGGCAGCGAAAGTGATAGATCTGGAGGAGACGTGCGTCATCTTCGATGATATGATCCAGCGAGCGTCGGATTGCGTCTCGAATGAAGGAAATTCGGTTTCGTCGAGGCGGACTCCTCCGCCTCGGCCTCCGGGGGAGGGTTTGGAGATCGGAAATGGCGGCGGCGGCGGCGGATTCGGTGGCTCGGCGGCGAGATTCGACGCGGAGAAGGAAAGTGTTGGTGGTGTGAGAAGCGAGAAGTTGTATGCGATCGATGATGGATTTGTGGTGAAGAGTAAGAATTCGGAGAGGTTTGCGGTGGATGATTCGTTCGTGAAGAAACCGAAATCGGCTTTTCATGTCGACGGAATGGGCCGGGGCCGCGGAATTGTGGCGGTGACAGCAGTGGCGCCGCAGATTGTCGACAAGACTTTGAAACCTAACATTTCAGGTTGCTTTTCTGAAATTGATTGATTGGATTGTTTGATTGATGATTGTTGTGATTCTGTTAGAATTGAGCTTCATTTGGAAAGTTATGATGAGTTGATGCGTGAACAAACTTTTTGATAGGATTAGTTTTTAAGTGCAAACAAACTGGTTTGAGTCATCATTTAAATCTGGTTTTTGTTACACTCTTGTCCATGATGGGAGCACTTGAGTCAGGTGTTTTTGTTGTTAGTGAACAAACTTGTTATTGATTAGTTAAGTGTGAGCAAGCTTGTGATGGATTGAAGTTATTGATGCAGCTCAAAGTGGAGAGAAACTGAGTTTGATAAAGCTCGCGAGCTTGATAGAGGTGTCTGCGAAGAAGGGGACTCATGAACTTAACCTAGGGGGGAAGTTGGTTGATCAAGTCGAATGGCTGCCGGATTCGATTGGGAAGCTGCTGGGATTATTGAGCCTCGATTTGTCTGAGAATCGGCTTGTGACTTTGCCGCCCACGATTGGTGGGCTGAGTTTGGTGACGAAGCTGGATTTGCATTCGAACAGGATTGTTGAGGTTCCAGACTCCATTGGTGAGCTTCTGAATCTGGTGAGCTTGGACCTTGCTGGGAATCAGCTGTCTCGTCTGCCTTCCAGTATTGGTAGGCTGGTCCGTCTTGAGGACCTTAATTTGAGTTCTAATCAATTCGTTTTGCTCCCTGATGCTATTGGGTCACTTGTTAGCCTCAAGAAACTGGATGTCGAGACCAATAATCTCGAAGAGCTTCCTCATAGTATCGGCCAGTGCGTGGCTCTCAAGGAGCTGTATTTGGATTATAACCGGCTTAAAGCCCTCCCTGAAGCAGTAGGAAAGATCGAAACACTCGAGGTTCTTACCATGAGATATAATAATGTGAGACAGCTTCCAACGACTATGGCATCTTTGACGAAATTGAAGGAGCTTAATGTGAGCTTTAACGAGCTTGAATCAGTGCCAGAGAGCTTATGTTTCGCTACTTCTCTAGTGAAATTGAATATTGGCAATAACTTTGCCAACCTGAGAATGCTTCCCAGGTCCATTGGCAACCTAGAGAATCTTGAAGAATTGGATATCAGCAATAACCAGATACGAATACTTCCCGACTCCTTCCAGTTGCTGACGCAGTTGCGCATCCTGAGGGCCGATCAAAATCCCTTGGAAGTGCCACCAAGACAAATCGCCGAAAACGGTGCACAGGTAGATCACTTTCTTGGTTTTCAATTTTGTCGATTCTGGTTTGTGTACAGCTTCTGATATTGTGGTGTTTTTGTTTGGCAGGCAGTTGTTCAGTACATCGCTGATCTTGTTGCGAATAGGGATTCAAAGGTGCAGCCAGTTAAGCAGAAGAAAACTTGGGTGCAGATCTGCTGCTTCTCGCAGTCCAACAAACGGAAGCGTTATGGTGCAGATTATGTACAGACATGATCTGATAGAGTCAACCAGAACATCTTTGGCAACTATGGGTAATATAATAACGTTTGATTCGCCTATACAGATCCCCGGTCTTCATTGCTAGGGTGCTTATCCACATCCATATCAGATATCACAGAGGATATCACAAATCATAATATAATCGGACAACAGTTGAGCATAGCACTAGCAGTCCAAAATAGGATATGAACTGCATTACTAGAGACTAAGTTCTGTATCTAACATGCTTTTGCATGCAAATGCAGGGGTTCCATGTGTTTTAAGGACTCGGGCATGAATCTCACAGTGCATTATCAGTGTTCCACGTTGGGGTTAGGCGGCAGGTCCTCAGTTTCAGCACGCTATAATTAATCTCACACAGCATTTTCAGTGTTCCATGTCCGAATAAGGCGGCAGGTTCTCAGTTTTCCTGAGGTCCAACTTGGGTAAATCTCGGATCTCTCCTCGAAGTCTTCTGTTGTTGATTGTTGATTTGTATTACTGGTTCAATATATGGAGATGCATATCAGTCCCTGAATTCAGGGTGAAACCAAAGGCACAACAATTAGGATACAATATATACCATGCTATGATGTGTATCTGAGCTCTTTCCCTAGTTGTTTTTTGAGCATTCCATACATACATGGAAAACCTTTTAGTCGACTAAACGATCAAATTCATCGCTGTCATGATATTCTTGCTAATGCCGCCACTCTATTCGAGTCTATTGATCGAGAAACTTGGTCAGATGTATAGCGGGATTCTACGGCGAAGTTGTCAAGTGTATACTTGGTGCCAGATTTGGACCTCAGGGAGATTAGTGTTTGGACCTTGCTTTGTAGGTTGGTCCATTCCTCAGACCTTGGTACGATATCTGCTACTGGATTAGCTAGAAAGTAAGCAACCAATGGCTCTATCCAAGCGAAAACGATATCGCCATACCTATGATTTAGTAGTAGGTTGTAGTGGTTGAGACATTATGTTACAAGATACACTAGGTAAATAATCCGATATACATAACTCTAGACGATTAAATTTATGTGATAGGTTTTTGCAGCCAAAGTTCGTGTTTTGGATAAACTTGTCCAAGACAATCAAAGATCGAAACGGTAGAGAATCAAAGATTTGAATCTTTAACGTTGAAATGATGACTGAATGTGCAAATCATATCTCGGGTTTTATTAAGCCAGCGTGGCTCATGATATAAATGAGAATGTCAAAGGGGAGTTGGATGTTGTTGTCGAAGCTTCAAGTTTAGCATGTGAGAAGATCCAACTCAGGGGAACTGCTCATGTTTCCTCTTATAAATAGACGGATCTGGATCGTACAAATGCAATGAATAGACCGTTTAAGATGAAGAAAGATCATAACTGTTGTCCGCATCTGATTTCCTTTCATGATGAGTTTTTATCGTTTGGCATGTGAATGATCCCATCTATCCAATAATTTTAATTTTATTGATCATATGATAATTGTGGTAGACGATTGGAACAACTGATACTCATATTAAAGTTTAGAGTATTACACTATAAAAATGATGGAGTTTGCATTCAAATCATCATACTTCTATTCTTTCATAATTTTTTGAGCTTGTTGGCTCATTCATGTGGAAAAAGAAAAATTTGGTGACATCTAAAATATTTTTTGTTATCATTTTTTACAAAAAAAAATGAAATAATACGATGAGTTTCCAAATAAATTTAACACTGCATAACCATGAATTTGTCATTACACAACCTTAAAAAATAGTCCGAATTCAACTTTCATAAAATTTGGATATATCTCCTAACAAAAAAAACAATTATCTCAGGTGATCTTCGTAAATCATCCTGTGGTTCCTTTGGCCATCCATTTCATACTCTTCCCAAGACCAAAAGATACCAACCACTTGCTGGTTTTGAAGGGATTTGTTTGAACAACCCTATACAAGTTTTGGTGTAAGCCTATGAGAATGTGGTCGCACGTTTGATGAGATAATAGTATCTAGGTTTTTTTCGTGAGGCATGACGAGACAAAATACGTAACAACGACTACATCAAAGAGCTCCTGCAGCAGAAGCTAAACCCATCTGAATTGATTTGTAATGAAATCTATGGAGTTCGACAACGATAAGGAGTTTGTCTATACTGAAGATCACTGGAGTTACCAGACAACAATGGCTAGGAGGAGAACATGGTATAAGGGCTTACCGATCTGTAAGTTTCAACATTGACAGTAGTTGCACTATCCTGGAAGAAGCATTTCCACCTGAAATCATAATGCAGCCGAAAAATGGTATCAGGAAGGATTGCAGATTCATCAAATAAAACTTGCAACGGGAATTGCACGCCATGGTTGATAATAAGAAGATGGGCAAAAACATTGGCTGACAACGAGAGTTGTCTTGCAACAAGAATTTAAGCAAGAATGCTGTTAGCAAATATAAAAACGGAGAAACCTTTCGCAGCATGGAATAAAGCACATGAAAATTATTATCACAACATACTCCCCCTCAATGAGTCTCCTTGGGCCTGAAGAGCTGCGAACTGATCCTCCCCTTACCATGACATAAAGATACAGGTAAGGAAATTCGACTCGTAAGTGGTGTTCTTTACCTACATCAGCTCTAACCTCTTGTCCTGAAATCTATTATACCGAGAGATCAAGCACAGCAAAAACACATAACACACACAATAACATTGTTTGTGTCATACTAGAAGCCACCATTTACTTGATCGCGGCAAACCAGATACAGAGCCAAAAGATTTCATAAAGAAAGAGCAAAGTAACAAGAACTAATGATCTCCTCCATATCCAGTTGTGCAGTCTTACTAGGAGGAAATCAATCATCTGCCTTGAGTACGAGTTGCATCAACTCAAATTAATGGCAAATATCTTCTTTTGCCTGCATTATCAATTTGAAAGAATTCTAATATCATCATCAAAAGACACCAAATGACCATAATTTTAGAGGTCATCCTCGCCCTTTGGGCCATCGCAAGGGATACTTTGATGACTTCTCCATGAACTTCATTACATCAATCTGAACCCTCACCATTTTGGTCATCCCGACAACAACAGAACAAACGTGAAATCATAAGGCCACGAACATAGAAAAGGTCCATAAGAAACTGTAGATGAATGTTGGGTGCTTGATTGGCCAAGCGAAAAAGTGCGATGGGCACACCAAAAGATCGGGTCTTCGTTGATAGATTTTGAAAGGGAACTGTGTAGGGGGATTTCACAGTTTCATCATTGGATCGAACCACCTCCATTCCCACCACCATCATCATAGAAACTTAAATGAAAAGATGAAAAGAAGACGATTATGAGTACATGGGAAAAGCCATGGACACAGCACCCTGGTAGTGAAGATCGCCTTTTGAACTAGTCGCCTCATAATGATTCTGGTCCAAATCTCTTGTCCTGATCCTTGTGGTTCAGACGCTGGTGCCATTTCCTTCATGGTCTAGCTTGTTTTCTGATCAAACATAGATTGCACGACTAGCAGTCTTTCTGAGCTAAGAAACTTTATACAACTACGACAGCACAAGAAAGAAGTACTGATACAGAACGCATTCCGTTCCTGAAAAGAAGTCAGCTAAGAAGATTTTTCACAAGCTAGAAGTTTCAGCAATAAAGGAGTTGTCAAATGCACCATAATCAGATTAAAATCGCAGCACCTCTCAACTCAACATGGGTTGCACAATGGTTAACTGGCTAAAAAAGGAGTGTCGAACCTGATGTTCAAACTCAGCGACTTATGAGCCATGTAAACAGGATCCCCAGATAAAAGATCAGATTTGCTAGTAGATAACTAGAATATAACTCCAGCATCGTGACAGATAGTCGCATATTATAGTCCCCATCAAGATTATCCAAAGGCTCCTATCTTTGTTCACCTAAATTACCAAACTGGATTACAATATGATCTCAATTGAATGTGCACGCTCTGTAACATGGTAAGTTGAATCCACCATTCTTTACACACAAGAAAAGAATGAACCAGCACTCCGAACTCATGTTCCAATAAGATATGCAAGCTGCAGCGTCTGCAGCCCCTTTATTTCGTTCGTTCAAACCTTATGGCCATACACATGAATGCGCGAGTCTTTGCAAAAATGACAAACATAATCTAAGCAACAACACCAAGATATCCCCGAGACGAGTTTAACTTTAACCTATGGATCACACATTCCCAACAAACATGTATCCACCACAGGTTCAAGTCACTAACGGGTATTTATAGGGTTTAAGATCCAAACCCACCCAGCACATGTAAACAAAAACCCAATCCCAATGGCTTTGCATCAAATTCACGTCATTCTAGGGTTTAAGCTCCGAACCCAGTTTAAGTTCCGAACCCACCAAGAACATGTAATCAACAACCCAATCCCAATGGCTTTGCCTGAATATTCACATCATTGGACTCACAAACCATAAACCCTTTTGCCATCGTAACAAGAATAAAGTGCAATTGCAGTTCTTGGGTCTACAAAATTATCAATTTCATTGGCTAATTTTTTATGGGAAATTTTAGGGGAATGTTGGTTGGTTGATTGAGATATCCAAAAAGTTGCGGTCCATTTGGGTTTTATTTTCTTGTAAAAAAAAGATGGGTCTTTGAATTTCGGTCATTGAAAGAAACCTAGCAGCCAGAACAAATGCATACTTTACAATGAGTATTTTCTTTTGATGATCGGTTAATTTCATAAGATTCGGTAATAAACACGACAAAGTAAAAGCACCAACGGGATGCATAAACGAAGTTAGCAGTTTCGTTCCATTGAAGGCTAAGCAACTTGTCAATAGGCCATTGCAAAAGAGAACAATTCATGCTATCAAGTAACTCGAAATACACTATCAAGTAACCAGGTATGTTCCTTAATGTGACGCTGACCGAATGATCATCTTAATCACTATGATTCACCCTATAGAGAATAAGACCCTAACAATATATACATAAATTTATAGAGCATAGCTTTTCCTATACATCAACTATGAAAAAGTGATAACTACAGAGCAAGATTAGAGACACAGCGCTCGGCTTCAGGAACTACGTTCTCCTGGTTGAGGTAGATGGATTGCGCCACCATTTCTGTCGTTAATCCAGTTGCAGCATTGCCATGATCCACAGTGACGAGGAAGCTGGTCGTCCTTGGAGAGGCATCACGGTTGCCCGCTTCACAGTCTGTAGCCTTGGATGTCGCGGGAGTAGCTTGTTTTGCAATCTTCTCGGCTAGCTTCTTCTTCTTTGCGCTCTCGGTCCATCTCATCAGGGCACTGGACGTTTGCTCATTAAACACTGCTTTTTTCATTGTTGATCCTTTCTGCATAGCTCACTTGTATTAGTTAAGCAGTTGGAAAACACTGTAAGTATATATTGTCAGACTTATGTAACTTGTGAGCGAGTGAATTTCTCAATATAGTACCAAAAATGATGTAAGTTGTAACTCAACATCAAGAGTTGAATCCTGTTGCTTAGATTTTCATGTATACATAGTCCATGCTTTAAGCCCAAATCAAACAATCGCGGCATTGCGCTTGAGCATAATTTTTTTTTTCATTTTAGTTTTCAATAGCTTTTTTTTAATCAAATGAAGTCATTTGAAAACAAGGAGAGTTATATGCTCTTATATTGTTACCTGGGAGACGAGAGCATAGAGAGGCAAAGTGATGTAGCTGCACAAAAACAATACGAATGCCCTGCAACGCCAGAGAGGGAATCGTAAAAAATGGAGGAAGCGTTGATGTACACAAGTAAAATTTAACACAGTCAGAGCAACAGGATAAAAACAGCATGGACAGATGTGCAAAGAAAGGTGATATATTGAACAGAGCAAAGGGCTTACCCGACAACAAGTCGAATGATCACAGGACTCATGTGGTCATGGAAGCAAGATCTAAATCCGTACTCATACTGCAACAGATCGATAAACTTGAGTCAAAATCTCATTCAAAGACACAACGTTGAAAACCTTTTTAGTATGAAGCAACGGGCAGAGAGATTACTCTTACCCATATCCACAAGAAATATGTTATCTGGAACGCATTCTGCAGTTTTAAAGAATAAACAATGAATGAAGTCGTAAGAAACTTCACTAAAAATCCTAGATCTGCAAGGAACCTGTTACGAACGGGTCCGTTAATAATAAACATAAACAATAATAAGTGCGCAAAAATAAATGAGACAAAGAATTTTACGTGGAAACCCTTGCGGGAGAAAACCACGGGCGGTCGTCGACGACGAAGAATCAAATGAGGAAATACAAAAGGAGCTCCATTCAAAATATTGAGAATCTCACAATAAGGGATAGAGATAATAATCTCTAAAACAAATCCCTTAAACCCTCAATATAATTTTGTGTGTATATGTGAATAGTAACCACCCACTCAAATCCCTTTCTCCTTTTATTCACTTCCTCTCCTTTCCCAAATCACCACCCCGGCTGCCTTCTTCTCCTGCCTCTCTTTTCTCTCTTTGATTTTTGCTCTATCTCTGTCGCCTCTCAAATCGTCCTGTGTTTATAGCAAAAGAGTCATAATCAGGAGGAAGAGACGTGTGAAAATCCTCTATCAGATAAAGACGAAGGCGGCTGGATGAGGACAAAGACGGCGACGGTTGGTGGCGGCGGCTGGTCAAAGGCGGCGACGGTTGGTGGCGGCGGCGGCGGCTGGTCAAAGGCGACGACGGCTGGTCAAAGACGGTCGTGTTTGAGTCACCGTCAACAGAACCAACATGAATTGAACCATGAATGTGGTGTTATAATATCGACCTGAAACAACACGAAGTGGAGAAGATGGAGCATCAGTTGAGGCTTCGAGAACCAAAAATGTGTATCGCACACTTTCATAAGAGGAATGCCTTGCACTATCGATTGTTTTCCGATAATGTCATCAGCCATGTCTGCAAGGATGGCTTGAAGCTTGGTTCCAACAGCCAAGATCAACTGCACCAGAACAACTTATCATCAACTTCAATGAATAATTAGCAATTACAGGACATGAAACAAAGATAATTAAGCCATCTTACAATGAGAGGAATAAAAGATGCCCAGAAGAACGTCTGCCATCCTGGAAGAATTAAGCAAAGCATATTAAGCAGAGAAATCTTAATCGAATTTCCTTTGACGGAAGGAAGGCGTAGGTTACCATGAACATTAAGCAACAGAAAAATCACGAATGATGCCCACAAAACGGGACTGCAATAGGAAGACAAGGAGAACGATTAAGGACGTGGGCACAGCTTAAAACAATTAAACTTGGAATTGCAACAGAGTTGGACTCATTGATCAGTACCTGACCCCGACGACCACTTTATAGTCCTCTTCCAATGACCTCTTGATGTACTTTTGAAAGTTGAAATTCGTACCCGGGGAGATATGCGCCTGGTGCATAGGATATAGTAATATACATGATATGTAAATTGTTCTTCGTTTGTGATGAAATATGAGCAGAACAAAAAGTTGGTGTTGGCACGGATATAGGGAGTTACCGTGAGGAAGCCATTACGCAATGCAATGTAGTCGATCTTTGTGACAGATTTGTAAAATTGGCGGAGAAAGGATCCCGACATACATAACAAAACATCAGGAAACTAAACAAGCAGGCTTCATAATCTCGATATATATGCCTGTCAAATGCATGATTCCACCTAATGAGAAGGATTCTAGAATACAATGCGAAAAAATGGTTATTTGATCAGTCCATCCTGATGAGACCGTAAGGCTACAACCCCGATTATTGTTCCCTTACCACATAAAAGAGGAGCGGGAACCTTGTCCAGAACCCAGTGTGCGCCTTCACGAATGACGTCTCATGAGCCAGCCTAAATCTCGCAGGATCTACATTGCACCACCAGAAAAAAAGAATTCAGTGACCAATGATTCTACTTATCAGGAATGAACTAAGTATCTGTAATTGTCCAGAAAAAGTATGTCACCGTTCAATTTCTCATAGTCGTGTGACGATATTTCAGATTCCCATTCTTTCCAACGTCGAATCTGGCACATTGATATATGCAAATCAAGCCAAGACCGAAGATAAGGAAAGTGAAAAAACAAAAGAAAGAATGGAAGTTTTGTGTTAATAGTTAAGCCAAAATGAATTTACCTTGAGTCTGCCTAGTGTCATCGTGATTGCACTGCAAACAACATGAAACACTGCTAGGAAAAATATGAGAAGATCAACACCTTCCGTCGTTATCAATGGTTCTTTGCCGACCTGTTGGAAAAAAAAAAAGAAAAAAGAAAAAGAATATTGGTGTGGCATCAAGCACGTATACAGGATGGATTTTTCTCCGCCATCAAGCACAATTTTGCTCGGTAATTAAAAATCACGAAAGACAATATCAAGCACTTATACAGGGTTGTTGTTTTCCCTGATTAGAAAAAATGATTGTTTATCACTGAACCATCTTTCTTAACGTAACTCATATAATTCAACTACACAATATAAGTATTTAACTAGAGTCGAATATTGGTGCGGCCATAACACTTGTCATAGCAGGTGTCAGTATCACAACAAACTTTAATATCATTCCGGATGGAATTATCCATTCCATCAGATTATACCTTTATATCTATAATGTCAATTTATGTCAAAAGAGGTTGACTTAATGATAAATCACTGTCTTCCCGAACTATGAGGATTGTTTATCATTGAAACATAATCAAAAGAATGATTGTTTATCTTGAACCATTCCGTCTTAACATAACTCATATGATTCAGCATTTCAGCTTCACAATAAACCTAGAGCCAAAAGTTGGAGCAGCCACAACACTTGTTATAGCAAGTACCCAAAAAAAAATTAACAAAAACAACAAAAAATATAATTCTGCCCTATCATTATTATATTTGTAATAGAGGAAGATGTTATCGAACGCATGATCACATGATTAGAAAAAAAACGACTTATCAATTATCACTTTAACATGCTCTAATATCGTCAGTGAAATTATCCATTACGTTGGAATATACCTTCAAAGCTATAATGCCATTCCCTACCAAATTGAAAGGAATTGAACATTCCGTCCGTGGATGGAAGGAATGAATTAGATTTTTCATGGACCATTTTGCCCTTCCTATCCATTGATTCACCGGGACGGGCAACAACCACTGCTCTTCCGCCGTCAACAGCCACCCTAGACCGCCACCCTATCCATTGATTTGGCCGGATCCAGTCGATTCGCCTCATCTAGGTAACATTTCCGGCGACCTCGAATTGCTCTAGGCTAGGGTTTCGTGCTCGACAATGTCGTATTGATTTGGGGTAATTTGATCTCTTGAGCAATTTCTTTCTATCAAGGGTATTCTTGTCATTAAACGATGTTTTTTTTAGAGATAGTTGTGACAATGTTACATCACAAATCTACGTTACATGCATGATATCGATTCATATATTGATTTGAATCAAATAATGTTGAAAGCCATCTATTCTACGAATAATGTAATTAATTTAAGATGAAACGTATATTATCTATTATAAAATCATCATAATGATCCAAAAATAAACTATGGGATTATCAGAATTAAACCGTCTTGAGTTTCTTAGCCTGATTAGTAACCTCAATATATTTTAGTACTAATAAGGAGGTAACCTATACAATGATCGATTAAGGACGATAACGAAACCCATGACCGATCCAATTAGTGAAAAATCAAAACCATAATCCATCAGAATGACTAATCATTTTCTGTTCTTATATATATAAGTGTTTTTAGTTGTTATAGAGAGATCTGATCATCAACTAGGGCTAATTAGTGATGATTGGTAGTATATAATTAGGGACCGTTTGATTGGGACCAAGTAATTGAAATTAGCAAAATGAAATAAAACGATTACTCCTAGTATTTGGACCATTAAAAAAAAGGCTATTCAAAGTTAAAGCTTTAACAACATAAATTCTTTAGACATTTAAATCTGCATGGCATGCAATAAACCCATATTAGGAACTAAGGTATGAGCAAATATAAATCGAAATCAAACTAGCTAGATCACCACCATTTTTCTTTTACGATTTGTCGATCAATAATTTATATATAGCTCTGAAATTATGTCGCTCGAATTGAGATTTCGTATTAGCTTTGGAAATAAATATCCTACAATGTAGCTTAACCTTTGAGGTTCAACAAAGTCAATAGATGTCTGTATGCAACTTTGGAGAAAACGATCCTACATGCATGTAGCATCCATCTTTTTGTTACAAAAGGAATACTTTAATGCAAACCTTCATTTTCTCATCGACATATCATTTTAGCTAGGCTATATATACAATATGTTAAGAGATACATTTTTATTTCTAAGTACACTAATCCATTTCAAGGATCATTGCAACTGTATTGTCATTCATCAATTTTCATAAATATAAATAAGATGATCTGGGTACATCAATGATGGTTAAAATCAAATTTTTAACATTATAACATTGACTGTGTTCATTCTTGCATTTTAATCGTAGTTGCCTGCAATTCTTTCTTTTAACACTAGGCATACATGTATCATGATGTAACTCCTTTTTTTCTCCTTGTAGATTCAGATCAATATGATGAAATTAAATGCATGGGTGATTAATTAAATAAGTATGTACTTAAGAATGAGGGGGTTACATTAAATATAGGCGACAGTCTCTCTTACAAATTCAAAAAATAACAGTTAAGATTTTTGAAAAAATGAATTTCAAGATTTGAAAAATAATTATTTTTTAAAACTTGTGATCAGAGGGGGCTACAGCCATAATGTACACATATGCATATTTCCTTAATGTACGCACCTTGGCACATGAATTCGAGCTCAATGCATGATCGTGGTTCCTTGCACACGGCAACATTGAGTCCGCTATCTTATACGAGACACATCTTGATGATATGAAATTTCAACTGAATGTCAACAGCAGCGAAATAAATCCAAGAACCATCAGCTCTGCAATTTGTTTCCACTAATAATATAAACCTTAACTCTACAGATCTAGATCTGTAATTGATAAACAAAGCTAAAGCTAGCAAAGGGAGCGAAATATTCATTGTGTTCTTACCAGTTTTGATCTTCTCGAGTGCATCATATACATCTTCCTCTTGCTTTTGTCCGTGAAAAACTGAACCAGGGCGAACCAAAGGATGATTATAAGAAAAATGCATCAAATATCAAAGCTCTATGGAACTAATCCTATTTTTAATTTGTACATGAAAATAACTTATTATAAGGTACTTGCACGAAATGTATCATGGAAGCATAAATTTTTTGTTTAAACGTTGTCACAAGAAGCTAGCTGGAATCCAAATATAAATCTAGCTATTGATTTAAAAACATAAGATGTTTAGAGTTTTGGAAGCCTAGCTCGAACCTTTCCGATTCTGTGAAGAACCTTCTCAAGCGATATGGAGATGAAAATGATCACAAGACAAACAAGGGCGGCTGCCCAAGTTAGTGTCTGATCAAGCTCCCTCCTCTCGCCCGCCATGTCGAGGTGAAGAGATGAAGAAGAAAACTAGCAGATTGCAAGTTTTTTTTTTATACTAGCTTGCAAAACCTAATGCATTTCTTTCGAGAGAAAGGGTCAGAGATTTTATAAATGAAGTCCTGCACTCACAGTTTGTCGCTTTCTTTTTCATGTGTATGGACAATTCCAGGCACAAACCTTTTTCACTAATAGTTAAAACGATAATTGAAAGTTCAAATTGAACACGAGATTAAAAGATTTTATTTGACGTGAAATGGCGCTTTTCAGTACTATAAGGGATTCTTTTGTGAGTATATGGCCTGAAATCCAGCACATGGACTTGACAAGGGAAAAAAGGAAAAAGAGTGACAAAGACAAAGGAATGTTTGCTCCATTGAGACCTTTCTTGTGTGTGTTTAGAGATACACAAGATTTTATCCCTAGTGCTTTTCTCCTTCATGATATTAATGCATGGTGAGGTATGAAAACTAGCGCGAAATACATATACATGATGATCAACATGTTCATGCGTCTACAAAGAGAAAGTTTGGACCCCGATCCTCGAATCGCTTTTGATATGCTTAATAAATATGTGTATCCTCGTGAACGGTAATTTGTCCGAACGTGCACGACTTTGGACCGAAAGAGGATCTATAGATTCATAGACTTCATAGTCGATAGTACTATCAAGTTGGATCGATGTAACTAGCTAGTCCTAGTGTGGGCTAAGCTAACTACTCGAAGTAATGTTTTCGGTCGTATTTTATTGTCCGTATCAAGCTAGATAGATAAAGGTAATTAAGAGTACGTACACCTACATATATTAGCACTATATATGTTCTAACCAAGATTATACAATCATAATAATAAAGTTCTCCCCTGTATATGTAGCAGAACCAAATTTTAGATATTGTTTTTTTTTTTTTTTTTTTTTGAATGGAAATTTTAGATATTGTTGTTTTAAATTGCAAACGGTTATGTAAATGTTGGGCTAAGAAAGAAAAACAATACATTTCCATATTTGGATAAAAAAGCCCACTGGGATAAAGCTGTTGGGCCATGGCCCATAAGGAAGCGAGCCTTCACCAAATAGGCTGGAGAGATAGAATGGGCTAACCATGACGGCCCAATTACAGCACACTAAATGTAAGTTGAAAACTTTTATGCGCAGGATTAGTCGCAACAGTTTTTCTATTTTATCCATACTATCAAAGATTCGGTATTAGTTTTTTTTATATAGAGATTCACATTTTGACTCATCATTCATCCAAAAGATTCCATATATTGATTTTATATATCTTTTTTATATTTTTGATATAATAATTTAATATAAATTATCAATAAGTCTTATTTTTTAAACTCATCTATTAATAAATCACACCTAACTTAATTTGCTTTTATTTGATTTGATTTTAGGAATAATTTTTTATTTTTTCTTATTAGATATCATGAAATTGAAGTTGCCTATTTTTTATAGATGACTAATTGGTGAATAATTAGTAAATAAAATAATGAGGTATGATCAATTAATAAATATTTTAGGTTTTGATGGTTAACATGTAATTCTCTCAATAATTTAAGTCATGAAATTGAAGTCTTTTCTTATTAGATATGATGAAATTGAAGTCTTTTATTTTTTATACATGACTAATTGATAAATAATTAATAAATAAAATAATTAGGTATGATCAATTGATAAATATTTTAACTTTTGACGGCTAATAGGTAACTCTCTCAATAATTTATCATACCCATGTAATATATATATAGGAAAAAAAGTGCTAAAGCATCTTTAGCCAAGATGACAAAAGGCTTTCTTAAAAATACGATAATCGATGTCATTTATTATTAACTATGCACATGGATATTGTTACCTACATGTTTACATCGTGTTTGTAAAATTTGAATTAGTTACATGTGCGTTCGAGAATGATATTGATTGTTTAAGGACTATTTTAAATCATTAATTTTAATGGTTTTTAGTTTTAAGTAAAGCGTTGGAATGATTCTAATTTTTGTTATCATATTTTATTGGAGTAAACGTTCAAATGTAAGGCCGGATTGTTGAGAAATAGTGTCTATCATTATGTTTCATGAGTGTCTTTATCTATCTTAACTAAAGATATTTTATCCCCTTCAAATCCTATCTATACTATATATTAAGTAAATAGAGATCTCTTTGTCTTCAAGTGAAATCTTTTAATCTTGACCGTCCAACTTTAATCCGATGATTATGATCAAATATTAATTAATTAAAATTTAATATAATTAATACTTAAACTAAAAGAACAAGATTAATGTAATAAAATTTATTAGTCAGACAATATATTTTGGTTGAAATAAAAGAGAATGATTCAATATCAATATCTATTAAATCCATGATTAATATCTTAATTATCAAAAAAAAAATCTTAATAATATGCACAGATAAATATATATATCTTTGATAAATATATATCATATTACTTTATCACTATCATATCAGTTAAAAAACATATATATTAGATCTCTACTGTATCATATGTCTAATATGTTTTTTTTTGTGTCCCGTGCATTATTGCACGGGAGGATAGACTACTATATATTTATATATATGGCGCGTCGTTGCTGTTGTAAAAAATAACGTAGTGACTGCTGTAAACTGTAGATTAAGAAATTTATAATATAAGTTAAAATTTTTATACTGTAACTTGTTTAATGTATACAGTCAGATTTTAGTTATAAAATACACTAAAAACTTGATTGTATATATTTTTCAATTTACAGTATAGATTTTTCAGCTTACTGTTTAAAATTATCAGCATATAGTATTTACAGCAGCTTTTATACTGTCCTTTGCAACATACATGTATTTTTCTATATATATATATAGATATATTAAAAGGCAGCAAAACTGTGCTGCAAAGTCCAAAAAAATGATTTTATTACAGGAATGACATAAATTATGTTTGTGATATTTAGTAAATCAACCTAATAAAAAAATTTGAACCATGACTTTCAGGATAAGGGTTATGTGGTTTTTTCTTTACTTGATGAAATTTTAACTTTGTTACCTAACTTGTTACAAAAGTGATAATTTTCATCTCCTTGAAATCCCAACCGATCCCATCTTCCCTCGCACTACCCCGACGTGGATCTACCACCAAGCATCCACCACTGAAATCACCTCGACGACGACGACCAACGACGGGAGGACCACCGATAGGAGTGGCAGCCAGTGTAGCGCCAGCAGCTCGGCCCGCCTGCGGCCCGACAGGCCCGACATGGCCCAACAGTGGCTCGCTAGGCCCTGACAATGACCCGAATGGCCGACGATAGGCCCAGCCAGCTCAGCAGCAACCCGACCCTGGCCCGGTGCGGCTTGGCGCGATCCAACACTTCATTCGAACGTTCCCGTCGCTTTGTCCCGTGTTTTATTTTGAATAACTCATCGAGGAGGTAACCACCACTAAACCTTCCTTGAATGTCTGTGAAATGCGTGTTTGAATGTAGGATTGTGTTGGGTGATTGCTGATGTGATACCGCCGAGTTGGCGAAGATATGATTTTGTGTTTGTGTGATATAAATTGTGCGTAATTGATGATTACGGTGGATGGGAAATGCGTGTTGGATTTCAAGGAAGTGAGGTGGGATGCCAATGGGGCATCGATGTGTTTATGTTTGGTTAGATTGTCGGGATGACGAGGTTGTTGGGTTTGGTTTATGTTTATGTACGAGCTTGGGAATGAAAATGACGTTAAAGGAACCATAGGGATATGTTTATGTTGGATTGAATTTGTTTTGAAGTGATTGAAATGGCTTAGGTTGTACTTTTATGTTTTGATTGTAACGATGCGAGGTTGTGACGGCTATGTATGGACTTGTGGGGCGAGTCGTTTGTGTTGTGTGGTCTTGATGTGTTGTCATTGGAATTAGAGCGTCGGGTTGGCGAGGTCTTTAGGTTTATGTTCAAAAGTGAGTTTGGTGTAGGAAATAATAACAAAAAAGGTATATGATTATGTGAGAATGCGATAGGACTACTGTGGTGGCTATGGATGAGATTGGATTGTCCCGGGTTATATCATCAAGGATGATTATGACTATGCTTGCTAAATGTGTTATGTGTGATTATAGTAATGCTTTCTATGCTATTTAACTTTTGAATATGTATTATATATCATATTACATATTAAGCAGGTAATTGAGATTTAAGAAACACTACAATAAATATAATAACAAACCAAAGTTAACCGAACAAGTCCGTTGTCGTCGATGAGGTCCTATAGTGGGTCCTTCGAGATCGAGTTCATTGGCTCTTAGAGTGTTCATAGTAGACATGACTTGGTCAAACGTTAAATCTAGCTAGTAAGAGGACAAATGTGGTTCTCTTTATATGTGCAACGACAATAAGTCGCGGGCCAGAGCATCGACCGATTGGGTGAAAGGCTGTCCTCTGCAGGGGGACCTTCGGCGTGTAAATGAGGGTTTAACGAATCAAAGTACACGCAAGAGACGTAGTGAGTTTGGGCCGCGAACCCAAATCATGCGTAGTATTTATGAAAAACAAAAACATTTTCACAAAAGACAATGAGTTTTCAAATGATTTTGGAGGATGATATGTGACCGAGAAATAGGCCGAGGCCAGCGTTTAAGCCTCAAAAATCTCTCTTCATCTTCTATCCTTATTGAGTTCTATCATTCATGTTGGGACACGGACTTGGTAAAAAAAAAAGAATATAAAAGAGAACAATGACGTCTATGCTTTTAATATGTGTATGGTTTGATGTGGTGTTCATATTTTTCTACGGTTATTAGAAAATTTTTTACAGGTACTCACCGATCGCCATAGTCGGGGAGTACCTTGCAAATCGAATACATACACTTTGGTTGCTGAGTTTTTAGCTCACGGTTATGTGTTTTATTTGCAAATTCATCACCAAGCAATGCTGAAACGCTAGAGTAAGATTTTATGTATATAGATATTTATCTTATTGTCCGAAATGTAATAAATGCTCGTTGGAAACCACGTGTAGACGACAAGATAGTGTAATGTAATCGGGATTGCATATTATCATTTGGAATTATAATTTGTATTGTTTTGGTAGGTTCCTTAATTTCTATACCTACAAACCCGTTTGGTTTGATTGGTCTTATCATGGATTGGGTTTATGACGGCATAATGTCACGTGCTGGGCATGCTGGATTTCGGGGCGTTATAGTTTTTTATTCTTGGGTCGTCCTAAAATAAATAAAACCTTTTCTTTTTTGTACTTCCTCTGTCCCATACATCTTGCAACGGCACGGGATTTGAGATGTAATTTTGTACAATCAAAAATCATTTTATATAAAATTGTTGAGATACTAATGATATATTAAGTTATGAACTTTAATCCTGATTCAATTTAGAATTTTTTCGACATCGTTAAGAATAAGAATGGAATGTTTCGAAATACGTGTCGTTGCAAACATTATGAGTCGGAGGGAGTACCTTTTTTACATAAGAAAATCAACTCAATCTCATCTGATATAATACACCCATTGACTTCTCTTTGAAAGTAAACTCCACTATCACCAATTTTTTTTTCCATCAAAATTCATACAAATTCGACGCGCGCATAAATTCTTATGCGGATAAAAACTCTTTGATTAATATGTGACGAAGGAATATTATAGAAATCTGACCGCACTATGTTGTGTTGAACTCTCAATCATATGGTAAGAGAAAAGTTATTACGATTTAGGAGAAAGTTCAAGAGGAGAAACCACATTCAAATTGGGGCTAAGCAGCATACAAATGCGAATTGGACCAACGTAATAACCCTTATGCCATTACGGACCCATTCCGTGATAAGGTCAAGTAACCCGAACGGATTTAGAGGTATAGAAGACAAGAAAAACCAAATAAGCAGTTATATTATATAATTGTGGCTGTAATATTTAGTTCACAAAATTGCAATCTATCTTCAGTAACCAAAATATAACAAGTCACATTACATATTATCTCCGGTCAGCTTTCAGTAAGTCAAAATCTACCAGTTTAGTTGCATGATATCCAACGTGAGATAGCTATATACATGCAGTCATCATTCTACTGGACTCTATCATCAACCTGTTGATTTCCTGCAAATGAAAAACATAACCCGTAAGTATAAAACTCAATAATCTAGAGTATATGAGTTTCGTTTGTAGGGTAATCTCCTGATTATGACAAATCGATGAGTTTCAGTAAAATATTTTCGTAAGTTATAGAAAAATATGGGCGCCATATCAAATAGTACTTTCTTTTATACGTTTTCTGTAACGCCCCGGCCAAATCCTTGCTTCCGGATCGTCGACAAGAACCGCTAGTCAAGTTGACAACTGGCCCCACAGACCAACACTAGTCCTTTCAGTGCGCTTTGGCCTCACTCCTGCACACCCTGAGAAACTTCCCAGGAGGTCCCCCATCCCAACATTTGTAATACTTGAGAAATTTGAGAGTTTTGAGACAAATGTATGACGTTACGATTTTTTAAAACAAATCGTACCAAAAGGTTATATATTTAAATGAAAAAAAATATTTGATTAATTAAATCAAATATGATGATGAAATATATATATATTGGATTTAAAATATACGTACAAAGCGTATGTAACGAACGCGTAAATAAAAATTTACGAACGATGAATGTTACATCGCTAAAGTATTTATACATTTGAGGCACAGGTTTGAGCTTTAAAATTCGAGTTCATTGAACGAAATATTATTATAAAATATTTCGGATAATTAAATCGATAACGATTAATTATCGAACGACGTTATGATCGCATGTGTATTTATAACGTACGAAACAACGCTATAATGTTATAACGTAACGATTTTTCGTCTCAGAAAGTTATATCGTTAAAAGAAATACGATATTAACGTGTTTGATACGATTAAATCGACACGAATTAATTAATGAAAGATTATTTATACGAAACTGAGATGAAAATAGACTGACGAAAATATAACAAGGGATCATTTTTTTTTAAATCCCACTTTCCCTCCCACTTTCATATTTCTTTGTGCTGCACTAAACTCCACCGAGTCTCCTCACCCGCACCGGCCACCAACCGCACTCATGCCGGCCACGATGTTCTCCACCACGAACCACCACTATCATCCGCCACTAGCACCACACCAGCTGCACAACACGATCTTCATTAAGCCGGGAGGAGAATATGCGCAGCCAAGGGGAGAAAGAGAGGAAAAACGCGCAGCTTCTATGTCCTTCATAGCCGCCATCGCGCGCCAACGCCACCACCTTACTCACTGTCGTCGCATGCCGGCTGCAGCCACCTCGCCGTCGCCCCAGCCACCCCAACACGGCTGCAGTTGCCGCCACTGTCCGCCATCAGATCATCGCTACGCCGGCCATCATCTTCATCGAAGCCATTTCATCATT
>JAOVYX010008267.1:0-35308 GCA_035668315.1 Drosera spatulata | reverse complement strand
TGTGTCGTTTATTCGTATTTTTCACCTGGGCTTTTGGAGAAGTTCAGCTCCATGGCTTCACAGGGCAGGACGCGAGCGGAAACTAAACGAACGCGGCTCCTGGATTGCAGGTATCTCAAGAACCGGTCAATCATGAAGAGGTAAAACCCTGGGAGCATGATGCACGCATATGCTATCCCGACGTGTAGGATGAAGAAGAAGACGAAGAGGATGTAAAGGTAATGAGTGTAGAAGAAGAGCTCGAAGAACTTTCTGCGTATGCGAGGGAAGGTCGTCGCCCACATGCATAATCCGGCGAGCAAGGCCAGTTCTCCAGGTACGTTCGCTACTCCGACATGTTGCCATTTCAGGATCTGAAAATTTTGGAGTATCTCCAAATATTAAAATTTCAGCATACTACATGGTTAAACGTTGTTCATAGAGTGAGTTGCCTTCATAGATCAAATGACCAATAGCACAGCAAAGTAATAGGGGAATCACCAATCTCTGTATGAGCTAGTGGCCTGGTCAAATATTAACTTGTGTTAATACAGTCGAGGGTTCAAGATGTGGTATTTCTTCTAGGAATTTCCTAGTATTAGGGGAATTCGTCATCTCGACCCTTGCCAAGCTCAGAGGCATGAACCGACCCAATGAATTTAAGCTATTGTGTTGTCTACTTATCAAGATTTGAATCCTCTCCTATGAAATCGACTATTGAACACGTCATGTTTTTGTATCCTATACTCTTGATAATGTGAGCTAGTGATATCCAATCAAAGGTCCTTGAGTAATTTGATCAAGAAAAAATCTACGGCCCTCATGGATCGAGGACCTGTCTTCTTGATGGGCCCACAATGGACCAAACTGAGCCCAAATCTCAACCTCATATGACTGATTGTACAGGCCCATGTGTGGATACAAACAGTTGGGTCCAAAAGCTATTTTGGCTTGGGTTTCAAGTTGTGTTGCTAGTACAAGTGTTATGAAAATGACATGAATATATGATGCTAAAAGATATGGAGCTTTCCATGTCCTTTGCCTATATTCTTTTAGGTCCCATTCACTTTGGAGCCTAGGCATGCAAAAAGATTGATGGTCTAGATTCATGATTGAATAAAAGGACGAAGAGTACGACAAAGGGATAATCTAACTTCTAAGACAAGGCCTGTTTTCTAGATAAGGTTTTCGATTCTAATAATATGAAAAGTTACAGATATTAAAAAAACTTAATCTATCGTTGAGATATCTTATATAGTTCAATTTCAGATTAGTTGGAATTCAATTTCGGATTACTAGATGCAAAATAAATAATATTATGTAGGATAGGATGGGATTTTTTTTTGTCATGATGCAAATGCAGGAATCTTTAATAATTATAAATTACAAATTGTTAGTCACCCCTCAATAATACACCTACACGTAGGAAAAAGTCTAATATATCCTCAACCCCACACTACCTCGTCAAATTAGCCCACATCCCATATCTCACACATACACGGGGTAATTGTGGAATACTGGAAAAAAACAAAGGAGGGTTGTACTATTAGCGGGTGATTAGCCCTTCTCTTGTAAATTTGTATGTCCCCCAAGTTGTCAATGTTGCTTACGTGAACATATGGGCATCAATGACACATTTAGTATTGAAACTTAGGACTTCCTTTTTTTCATTGATGGTTGAAATGGTGAATCATCAACTTTTCCTCCCCATATTTTTACTTATATAAGCTAAGATTTTGTTAAATGGTATTCCATGAAAGTAGCTTCTATATCAAGTATTCATTCATTCATCGTTGAATGTATTCTCTACTGATTTCTGAAGTAGTGTGACATGTGACGGACTCTAAATTTGTTCATTATCTTTGAACGCGCCACGAAAGGTTCTAAAATCTTGCACATACCTCGGATAGGCTGTCGGTGACGCCCCAAAGGACGATGTAGCAAGTTCCATGCGCGGTGAAGATGAGCATGGTCAAGTGCCCTAGCCATATGTGATACTTGATGCTTCCTTCGGAGGTTAATCCGAACAATGGCAGGATCGACGACGCACGAGTCACCGGGAAGAAGAGGAATGCGAGACATATATTCCCCAGGAGCCCTAGCCTCAGCGCAGCGCTGTCCAACCTCGCCTTCCACCTTCAATTCATTGCCATATATACAACTTTATCATTGGTACGTAACTCTGAATTACTGTATATAACAGCCTAATTTCTAGCCGCTATGATTTTTCCTTTCCTTTCTTTCTTTTGACCACAAACCCGATTATACCTCGCCTTATGTTTCAGGTGTTTAAAGTTACGTAGAAAGCAACTTACGAGAAAATAAAAGTTCCGAGTTCTGGACACTACGACATTCACCAAGATATGAATACTGTAAACTCAATATAATAGTTGAATGTTCAAATCAACTGACGTATGAGCCATTGACTATGGCACACGAGCATCAACTTTCTTCCACTTCGAAAAAAGTGAGATGGAATAGTTTCCGGTAAGAAAAAGCTTGACTTTTCAACCCATCTACGTTACCAGAAACATTCACTGCGCGCATGAAATTCATGAACAGAACAAATTGACAAAGGGAAGAAAATGCATGAATATGATGCATTGCTCACGTACAATTTGCCTCCATCTTCTTCAACCTGTGCAGGTGAGATATTGGAGAAGCCGACGTGTAAGTACGTGGTGTATGACCAAACGAGGAGCGCGATGAACATGACGAGGAAACCAAGCTCGATTCCGGATACTATCCCCAGCGGTCCTCTCACCACCACTGGCTGCCTCCACCTTCTCGTTCGACTCCTTTCACCCCCCTCCCTGCATCCATTTATGCCACATCATCAGTATAACAATCTTAACATGGTATCAGAGCAACGGACTGATAAGTTTTCTAAGCATGCTTCTGGTAACGCAAAGACATAAACATTCAGTTAATTTTGATGCTTTGTTACCTTTGGTGTCCATGATACGAGGCCTGCTTTCCTAGGTGAAGGTAAATGGAGCCAGCCACTGCAACCAATAGAACCGGGAAAGTATAAACCAGGAGATTCGGGCCTGCGAAAAGCAGAATTTGTATATCAATACATATAACGAAGCAGCAACGACTACGAGGAGGGACTGATTACGTATCGAAATTTTTTGCCGTGTGTTTTCGATGTGTGATTCTCGATACGAGGAGAAGGGATACACGATGAGAACTAACCTTGAGTACCGTAGTAAGTCGAGTTGAGTTTCGCTCTGAGGTCGGGTAGCCATGTCATTTTATAAACCATGGTGGGCATCATGATCCACATCGTGAAGTACCCAATGAATATTACCATGGATGATACCCATATTGCTTTTCTCATTGCTAATATTGTTGTTGATGATGATGATCCATTTTTTTCCATTTCTGTGTTTTTCTCAGCTATCTTTCAATGTTGTCTTGTGGTTTTGGGATTAGTACATATGTGAGGATCAAGGGGATCTTTGTGCGAGCATATATAGGTGTAGAGAAGAGAGAGACAAAGAGGAAAGTGGGAATGACTTTTGATGCCCATGCATCTAAGATTAATGAATGGAATTTAATAGATCTAACTTTGTACACTTGGTTAAGAACTTGCCTATTATTTGTGTACTTATTACAGTTTTTGTGGATAACGATGGTATAAATTATTTACTTATTCTCTCCTTCTTAAAAAGATTGTAATTTTTTGACGAAATATGTATGACGATAGAAGTTTTGATTGATATTTTAGGACGATCAAACATTGTTTTTTAAGAAATTATCGTGAAACGTTAATGATAGTAAAGACTGTGTAATATAACCGTGAGTTATTAGAATATTTAAATCGTATCGTTTAGATACGTAATAAAACCTCTCAAATTGCATGTTTTGGATAACTAGATCGAAATACAAGTCTCTCGACCCTGTTTTGGATAAGAATAACTAGGTTTGTTGTTAAATATCAGAATACAAGTCAGGAAGAAAATAAGTCATTTAATTTACTTTTGTACGCTTCGTGATAATTCATCCCGAATTTTTGATCTGATACTTCATTTAGGCTATGTAGAATTGTATGCCAACAGAATCTATTATTTTGTAACATCGATCGTAATGCTATACATAAAATTTGAATCATCATGCCGTTCTAGAGTTAAATGCTCCAAACAATGGCACCATTATTTTTGGTTAATTCAAACAGATTTTATTTTTTTCCAGTTTAGATTAATCGAATTTGATTCCGTTTTTTGAAAATTGGAAACCGAAACCAAACCGAATTATATTAATTATTTCGGATTCGTTTAAACGAAATTCGGTTAGGTTTCGATTTTTATCAAATTTCGAAAGGATTAAAAAGATAACATTTTTTATGCTAAATATAGTTTCAAAAGATGAAAAAACGAAAACTAAGTTATAAAGTCTTAATATAGAGAATAATATAATTTTTAGTATACTTAATAAATATTTTTGTTAAATAAATCAATATAGAAAAATATATAAAGATGAATAATAAAAATAAAACAAGAAAAAAATATAATTTCAGTTGATTCGGTTAATCGAATTACCGATTTTTTTTTAAAATCCAAAACCGAAACCAAAGAATTTTGAATAAAGATTGAGATTCGAATTATCAAAACCGAATTTATCATATCGAGATCGTTTTTTTTATTCGATAATTCGATTTTCGAATGATATTTTTTTCTCACCCCTGACACCATGAGCATCCGAAGTAGCCATATTAGTCACTCAAGTAAACTACAAGTGATGCAATAATTAGCTTCTAGCTAGTGTTATACAAGTGGACCAAAAATTGTCATTGTATATGAATTAGACCTCCCAAAAACTATATGTACACATAAATATTATACGAAGAATATGGTGTTGTCGCATAAGGGTTGGAAAATGCCATGATAATGCTATTGTTATTTGGCATGCAGGCATGCTTCAAGCATGTAGCTAGTGTGATAAGTGGCTGACTTTCTATAAATAATAATACTTATATATATGGAGAATACAACAGAAAAAATGGAAGCGTTGACATTTCTCTATTTGGAAATTGGAATTCCACATAGCAATAAGTGCTATTCCATATAGCAATGAAGCGCTCTAACAACAACTGCAAACGTTATTTATCAACAAAAAAAAAAAAAAAAAAAAAAAAAAAAGGACAATTGAAAACGTTAAATGTCACTCAAATCTTCATCATTGTGCTTCCAATTTTCAAGCACGTGAGAGTGACTATTTTGCTTTGACATATACTAAAGAACAACTTTGGGGAGAAAAAAAAAGTTTAAAAAGCAAATTCCCCCACCATAATGCATATTTTCTCCATTTATAAGAGTTGAACTTGTCACTTATGTAACCTATAGAGCATATGTTGATGTCCTCTCTATGATCGCTCATTTGTAATATCGATGTCGATAGATTTTAAATTTTCAATGAGAATATCCAATTCAACTCTAGATTGAGTCTTATCATCCAAGAATCTGTTTTAAAAAAATCAAGCTCTCAGACATTCGAACCAACATGAGTTGATATGAAGATTTCGACTAATCAAACTCTAGCTATTATATCAGAACAGAATTTCTTTCCAAATTGGAGTCATATCACCTTATCATAATCTCCTAATGGAAACATATGGGCGTCTCAATACAAACCGTTATGGGCTTGACTGTTATCAAAACCCATGATGTTAATTAATTATTTTCCAAAAATAAGTGCTGTGTAGCATGCATAGTGAATAAAAGTGGCATTCCCATTTGATATAAATGACCAATTACTACTTTCAAATAGTGGGATTTGCCTTGCTGTGACAAGAACATGGCATAAGTGAGAATGCTTGTGTTTATAATGCATCATATGTTGCGGGCAATGTGGTTGCCTTGTGCTTAACATATGCTATATGCTTATGTGTCATAGTTTGATGTTGGACATATTTATTCTCAACGGTCTAAATGTTTCTTAAGTTCAGAACGATGTTAGTTATATAACAACAATCGACCCATCATTCTGCTTTCTAGTCAATTCAAGGTAATCAACTCTTCTTAAATTAAAGAATATATCTACTTAAGAAACATTTCGATTAGAGTTAGCTAGCAAGATCTCGAGGGACAAACTTTTTGTCGAACAAAAGCCTTGAAACATTCCATCCATCCAGTGCATCGTAGCTAGGGTCGTCCGAGTTGATTATTTGGGGTCAATGCAATTAAGAATTTTTAGTTGAGGATTAACCTGTTGGCTTATTGGCTTATTGGCTTATTGACATAATAACTGGCCGCGAAACCTATAATTTGTAGTTCAAAGACCCCTAGCAGCTATAGCCAATACTTGGCTTGGAAAAACATTAGTGACAATAAAAATACCTATGCACGTAGCCACAATTTATTAACGATAATGAAACTATCGCATGACAATTTATGTGTGCATCACGGCGTTCGTGTGCATCAAACCTTTGATGCTTGACGATATGCATGGTCACATACACGTAATCAAAAACTTGAAAGCTTCGTGATCATTACGATAGGTTTCCTTATCAAAGATTTAATTTGACTAGGCATTGGCAGTGGTATTGCTACATATAATGGGAGCACATTAGCGACTACGCTAACAATTTGGTTGAACTTGTCAAAACACATGCAATATGAAAAGCAAACATAACAACCCATCTAACCACGTCAAGTATAGAATTTAGGGAGAATCTGTTGTACAAGTGAATGGACTTGTTTATCATCCCAACTTGGGCTAGCTAGGCTGACCCAAGAAGTCGGGCTTAAATCAGGCCTGGCCCAGATTAGACAGATGCCGGCCCAAATCAGAGGGCCCAACAAAGAATCAACTGTAATCCATTGTCATAACAACTAGTCCACTTTAAACCATTGATCACCACCAGCAAGCGACAATGAACATCATCTCTTGTTACAAAGCCATTGTCTATGATCTCTACCTCTATACGAAACAAACAGTTGACATATGTGCTTCGAGACCAACAAAATGTCATTAGGTAAACATATCACTATCATTTATCAATACGAAATCCGCCCCTTCAATCTCAGTGATCATAGACCGTCGCAATTCGCAATACGATAGACAAGACTTGTGGTGTCTGTTAGGCACAAATATCTAACGATCTCCAAGATTTTGGGCCATCCAAATTTCTTCAGAGAATCCTAAGTTAGGCAGTGTACATGACTTCTGCTGATGGTGGGAGACAGAACAAACGAGCAATTCAGCACCAGTGAAAATGCAAGGCAGAGCACTATGGATAGTGACACTGGTAATCCGTTTGGACAAAAAGGATACAATCTCTCAATAGACTCCAGCTTGAACTCTATAAACAGGAGCCGAAACTCGATACAGTCAGTCACACTATCGGATGGATATGATCGAGTAACAATTGGTATCCGAGCGTGACATGAAATGACTAGGCAAAGGTAAACTCGATACAGTCAGTCATGCCATCGAATGGATATGATGAGTAACAATTGGTATCCAGAGCGTGATGAAGTGACTAGGCAAAGGTTCCCCTCATTATATAGGAAAATCGATGAAACCAAGGGCATAAAATTTGAAGCGAATGCAAGGAGCAAAACAGCATGGTACTATTACAACTTCAAACCATATGAGTACAAGTTTCTCAAACCAGGATTAGAGTCACTCCATATTAGCTTTAGTCACTCAACAATAATAAGATCCATAGGAGTTCGTCAAGGAGCTCAACTACTTCGACAACAATTCCTTCTTAAAAGGGAAAACCTTCTTAATACAATATACAATAGACGAATGATTGTGTTGCTGATGGCATTTCCGGCACCGTAGTTCCATGAAAACAACAATTGACGTATTAATCTACAATCACTTAAATTTAGATAAATACATGACCCGTCTTCCTCAAGTGATAGCACAAGTTACAACAGCCTTCTGCTCCAGATTAGTGATTTCAGGACTTCAAGTTAACATCTGAAACATCAACTGGCAACCGAGACCACGCGACTGAGTTCCTATCACCAAATTTCCCCCTTCGTAGAACCACAGATGCAGCGACAAACAAGCACACTGCAGCAAGAAGAGAAACAATCACCCCAATATTTCCACTTCGGCAACTCTTCAAGATAAACAACGGAGTTACATCTCCATCGAAACTGCCTAACGAGTTGTTCATTTTAAAAATCTCCACGCCATTCAATATGGCATCAACAGCATTTGGAACACTCAAGCTTGATGACCCAACACTAAAGCTTGAGGGCCCGACACTAACAGTCATCATATTCGAATCTCCGACACTCACCACAAAATCAGCATAGAACGGAGATGCAAGCATATGGCCCGTCATCATTGACAAATCCAAATTCTCATAAGCCAAATTCCCATTCACATAGACATTGAGATAGAGAAGACCAATGGTAAAACTTCTGATATCACAGAAATGCGCCCTCACAAAATACTCATATCCTTCAATAACCGGGAAACTCCATGTCAGATTCGACCTGGGAATCGTCCCATTCGACGAAGTTATCACTCTAGCCGTATTATAGACATTATCAGGTCCAACCTCCCGACTCGCTCCACCTAACCGATAGTTAATCCGACCGCCAAAATAGCTTCTCTTCGATCCATCAACACCATTCGCAGCAAAAAACCGATTATCAGGAACCCAAGTCCTCCACAACGAATCATTAAACGGCGTCACCAAAGGGCCACCTACATTAACCCGATACATCGTCTCGAACCCGTTCTTCGACAATCCACTAAACCCATAAACCCCATCAGATCTCACAAACTTCGCATTATCCAAAACCAAATCTTTCGGAGCAGAAATCACCTCGATCGCGCTAACAAACCCGAAATTTTTCTTCCCAGCTGGTATAAACTCAATCTCAACCCTCTCCCCATCAACCCACAACATATACTCTCTAATCTCTCCATTTTTAACCCTCAACCCATCAAAATCATGAACAAGCAAGTACCCATTAGCCAAAACATGAAATCGAATACTAGAACAATCGAACCCAGAGAAATGGAACCCGTGAAAGTGACTTCTGATCAAATGGGTACCTCGATCACGCACCAAAAACGAGTATTTCAATCTACCCGTAAAGATCCTAGCAGTATCATAAATTGGGGAAATTACCCCATCTGGTTTAGGGTTAGGGTTTCGGATCGAGATCGAACGGGTTTTCAAGAAATGAAATGACCCAGTGGCCGATTCATCGCCAGTGAAGACTCGATTGAAGAGATCTGTGGTGGATTCAGCCGAGGAGCCGCAATTGATCAAGTGGTGATCCAACGGTGAGAATTGAGTGTATGAGGAGACTGTGATGAGGTGAAGTGAGATGAAGAAGATGATGGAGATGATTGTGGGGTTTGATTTGAAGGGATTTGAGAGGTTTTGATTCTTGTTCTTCATTGAAGGAGAAATGGTTGAGTGTTTTGAGAAAGTGTTTATTTGGAAGCAGATGAAGCAGAAATGTGTTTTCAGTTTGGTGAGAAATTGAAATTTTGATTGTTTTTGACTTTAGAGGTTTGGTTTGTGACTCTCACGCCTATTTGAACAGCTTAGCTTGGTCTATATGTTGGCTTGAGTTTTGCTGATTGTGAAACTTGGGGCATTTTTTACCTTGAACAAACTTTATACAACGATAAATTCTTAACTTGATTTTGGACATAATAATATAATTTTTTAAATCATTTTAAACTGATTTTATATAATTTTTAATTTTTTAATCCTTTTAATTATACATATTTTGGATAACTTTATATTGAATATTTCGACATGTTCCGTTCTTATTCTTAACGATGTCAGAAAAATATTAAACTGACTCATAATTAAAATTCATCTCTTATTATCTCATTAATGTTTGAAAATAATTTTGTAAAAAATGACATTTGATCGTATTAAATTATACCTCAAAATATGTGTCATCGTAATTTATTTGGGACGAAAAGAGTATAATATATACTTATTCATTTATTACAGCAAAATACGAACAAATATCATCAAACATTCAATACTGTTATAAGCAATTTTTAACTTCTTCAAACCTAATAATCAAGATTCCTTCGTTCTTTTCATTTTTTTATGAAAAAAAAAAGATTATTAATCAATACATTTCAATATTAGAAAAAAAAAAGACTAATCAAATGAATTTCATAATTCCACAATAAAATTATTTTAGTTTCTATACGAATCCATTCAAGTATCAATGACTTAAATCATGGGTGGTGATTGTTTTTTTTTTTTTTTTCTGTCACATCAATGAAACATTATGTAAAGAAAAACAAAATGTCGTTACAAATGAAATAGATTAAATCTTTTATCATAAATATGACGTATTATTAACTTGATAACAAAACAAACCAAAATTTCGATATCAAGAAGTACCAATCTTGCGTTGCATATATTTACAAAACAGATTCTTTATTACCGATACAATAAAAAGAGACCAAATGTTTGAATATTATTTAATCTTAAAGTAAAATAGTTTTATCGTATAATTATCTTATTTCGTGTACTAACACGTTAAACTTATAAATGGGATAAATGATGATTTTTTTTTTATAAATATACATCAATGAAATATATACAAGAGAAAATAAAATGTCATTATAAATCAAATAGATCAATAATGATACATATGTAAAAGAAAATAAAATATAATTGTCAACCAAATAGATGAAAAAATGAAAAAAAATATGAAAAATCGTTATAAATTAATTAGGTTAAATATAATCAAAAATATGTATTATTATAATTAATATAGAACAAAACAAATTTGATATCAAATAAGACTAAATCAACGTTATATATATAAATAGATAAATGGATGAAAGGGTTTGTGATTCTCACGCGTATTTGAACAGCTTACGATGGGAGATGGGTGTCGCGGCCTAAACCCTAAACTGGGCGGCGGCGCAGGTAACCCACTCGAATTATTTTATTTACTGAAAAAATCACAGTGTGTTTCTAGCCTTGGCGGTCAATTCTTCTGGTGACAGTCTTGTGTTTTCCTTTGGTCGGTGCTTGGTTCGAATCTTAAGTTCAATCATTTTCCAAAATCTTTTCTTTTCTTTGGCCCATTGTAGCATTAATTGTGTTTGTTCTTGTTTTTTTCATTTCTTTTTCTTTTTCCAATTCTCTGTTCATAAGATATACTCACCAATTCCTAATTTCTTGTACAACACATTTTGGTCCTAAATATCTTCTGTTTTTTTTTTTTTTGATAAAAATATCTTTTGTTTTAGTATTATGTTCTTTTCTAGACTTTCTTACTTCCATTGATTTATGAGTCTAGGAAAAACTAGGTCAAAAATTGAGAACGAATTGGTGATCATGTTATTACTTCTCTAGTTTCTACACTTGAAGCATAAATATTTCTATCAATAGATTAACTACAAAAATGACTAAATACATTATCCTTTTTTAGATAATCTTTTTGAAGACTTACATTTATAAAAGACACATCATATAAGATCGATTATATTTTATAATTCAGATTAAAAAAGGTATATTTTGTAAATGAGTGGTCATAATTATGACCCTCGTGACATGTGATCCTGAATCCATTATTGGGTGTTTATATAAGCATTGTATTATTATGTGAGTTGCAAATTATAAATTAAATAAGTAAATTAATTATAATACGGAATAAAAAGTTATATTGATTGTTTATTGATTTTTTTAAATAGACAAATGAAAATAGTAATGATGAACAAGAAAAATATTCTTTGGGTTACTTCGGTTATATTTGAGACATCCCATACATCTTAATCTTGTTATGTTCGCTTCTCCAATTCTATAATTGACATCCATAAATATTAAATGTTGTTCTTTTTTCGATAATATTGATAATTGATTAGTTTTATGATTTGAAATGACAATTGATAGTCTGATGATTTTTTTAATAAAAACAGTAGATAAAAACAAAAGGACAGTACCATACAATCAATTTGTCACAATGGCATCGTTCCCTTGGCAACGATCAACATGGACAACCATTTTTTCGGTCGTAGAGGACACTACCTTACAGCAATTACGTCTCGGAGCCTATTTAAAAAGCGAAAAAAGATTAAAAATAAACATTCTCATAATTATTTTATATTTGTATATTCTACTTAATTATTTACTTGCGTACCTTGTCCCAAAGGTGAGGATCTCGCTTTTTGTACACAAGAACCTTATCAACCTCTTGTGAGCTGCATCGACGCCGATCACGACGACCATGGCCGCCAAATTGATCATACTGAGTCCCGATTTCATCATTGCCGTTGATGGGGGCAACGAATGTTAAGTAATACACATAAGGACGCTGACATGGATTACGAGGAATAGGGCGAGTGTTAAACATGAAGCTCAACTTATCATCGTCCCTATACCAGTCACTGAAGGTCCTAAGAGGTTTCTGGATCTCACGAGGCGAGAGCATCTTAGGATAGATGTGCACCGAGTAGCCCACGAAACCGAGACAGTCCAGTTTCTCGAGTGATCGTAGCAGAAGGATTGTTGCATTAGTCCTGCTGAGTCAAGGTTCGCGATAATCTTGAGCCTGTAGAGGGCCATGATGGGATCCGAAGAGCTAGGGAAGATGGGATCGATCATGTCGAGGTGGTGGAGTGTGACCAGTGTGCGCTGATAGTAGTCCCGAAACATCACCATATAAGTCGAGCTGTAAAATTAACACTTAGAATAAGATTATAGAAAAACGGAGAAAATAAGGGCGCATTTGACTGTCCAGTTCACTTGTTATCATCTTCAGAGCATAGCGCCATTCTTAATTCAATCGTAACATGACAAGTGATAACATATCTCAGACGATAATTTTGTGTTCCAGATACCATTTATTTTTATTTTTCACATACTAATTTAATTCGTGGAACAAGGTAACAGATAGCAACAGGTTTTCTCAATGTTTTCCATAATAGTACTACCAAGGAACAAGTAGCAACCAAATCATAAGCAAAGGTCAAATCACAAACCTGATGAAACCCAACTTCTCTAGTGAGAGGAACACCAAGCTCAGCAATACAAGCATAAAGCCGATCGTCTGACCCGTATAAATCGGGATACCTCTGGATACACTCGTTTTGCATCTCCTCAATCGCCTTAGCCAAAGGATAACTGATCGCGATCCCTCCTCCATAAGCCATTCCATAATGAAACTCGATATTTTGATAATGGGTTTCTGAGTTAGAACCAATATAGTACATTTGTGTATAATCATATTTCCTAAGCACCCTAACCAAATTATCAACAATAAAGGCCGTGTCGTCGTCCCCTACCACGATCCATCTCACGTCCCTAGTGCCTTTCTTGCGGTTGTACTTAAACCCCGCCGTGCTACCCGAGACCTGGAAAACAGGGTATTCGTTTGACAGGTCATTCTCGTCGTGATCCTTGATCAGTTTGTCGAACCAAACGTATCCTCGTGTCACGTTCGGTCTCCACCAGAACTTGACGTACTTTTTACGATGATCCCAGTTCTTGGCCGAGGATCCGATGCCGAATACAATGTGTTGGAGAGTTGTTTCATCATCAATTTGAGGTGTTGTGATGTTGATTGAGCAATGAGAGATGAATGAGTATGATGAATTTGATAATGGTGATAAATGGTAGGTGTAGATTATGAGGAGGATTAGGATTATGGGAATGATTATGATGAATTTGCTTCCACTTTTGGGGAGAGTTTCAATGAATTTTGAAGGGTTTTTCATTGTTTAATCGTGGGATTGAGCGATGAACATGAGGAATCTGTTTGTTTAACTCAGATACAGTTAGTTTGGAGGATTCAGTTTTTTTTATATTTTTTTATAATTCAAGATTTCATCTTTGGTTTGAAAGTTCAAATAAATTCAACACAAAAAACATAAAAAATTTTCTTGTAATACAAATGTTTAAACAAGTGTAGATGCTTACAAGTGATAATTAACTTAAAACAGAGAAGTAGATACCACAATCTCGATTGAAAAAAATGGTTTTTCATGCTCTCCAAATAGAATCAGTTTTGATTGGGTTTTTTAACAAATAGAGATGCTATTCATATGTAGCCGAATTATTTGAGTTTTTCACTTGTTTTATCTATAATCATCAATCTCAAATTTTCTAGGAATATCGACTTTGTATTCATCAAAATGATATTTTGTACACATTTTGAAATGTTAGGGAGCAATATCTTGTGAGATATAACTTAATCAAGTTATGCTTCTCAAGAATACTCATCTTAAATAATGGGCTCTCTTTTAATAATTCGGTGAGATTAGAACATACAAATCAAAATAGGATAAATAAATCCTAATCCTTCATCCACATTGTTCAAATCTGGATCATTAAATTATACAATTGATATACGGTTTGTGCAGACACTCCATCACTAAACCTTTTAAAAATTCATTGACTATTTGGGTATCATTTCATGTGTCCACATATAAAATTTCACACTTAGGGAATTATGATTTACTAACAATGACGTGCATAAATATTAATGATTCAATGCTAAAGACCTTTCTCTCATGATCGAAATCTCATAATTTATTCTAAGCATCTTTTTCTGAATTGAACCATAAACGTCCTACAAAAAAGAACAAGAACTCAAACTCGAGATCATACAATTAACCGGATTACTTGGATCAACTGTTTTGCTTTGCATTAGGTCTGCTTCGAGGAACCTCCTCGACGCCGTCTTGGCCCTAAGGGTGTTAATCGGATCGATTCGGTTTAATCGGTTCGATTTTTTTACGGTTCGTTATTTATAATCCAAAATCAAAATCGAACCGATTAATTAGTGTGTTTGAAAATCAAAATCAAAATTATTTATTAATGGGTTCGATTTTTTCGATGTTTAAACGGTTTTGTTTGTACGATTTTTTAGCAATTTTTTCTCAAATATTTTGATATTCTAATTATATGTATCGTTCATTAAAATAACTTTATAAATTTTTATTACACAAGTTTGCAAAAAATAAATTGGATGTATCGAGTTAAAAAACCGACATAAATTATACTAAAAATATATGAACAAATGATTTTATTATTAACAAAATAAAAAAATATTCGACCAAAAAATAAAAAATATTACCGAAGGTTTTTATTTTCATTTCTAACAAAAAATAATAATAATGACAATATCCGTAATACTAAGGATATTATGTTATCTAAGGTTTAACATAACATAATGTGTTTGATATTTAAACTTAATAATCTTTCGTAAAACAATTACGATAATTAGTTTTAAACAATTTAATAATTTATTATAAACGATTCGATTAATCAATTTATTATCGATTTTTCGGTTCGATTCAATTTTAAATCATGATTTTATTTTATAAATCAAAATCCAACCATTTAACAATAGATTAATCGATTTATCAATTTCGATATCAATTCGATAATGGAGTGAAGCTTCGTATTTATAATCGATTAGAGCTTCGTATTTTTGTTCTAAAAAATCGCCCGTTAATTGAATATTTTTTCAGGCTTGAAGAACAAGAAATGGGGAAAATGGGTCTTGCTCGGTGCTTGAAGGACTTCAAAACCTGAAAAAATCTGCCAAAATTATCAAAAACCCAGCAACACCGATATCATTCAAGGTTCTATTAATCGATTTATCGTTATTATTGCTCATATTTTCAAGTGATTGTGTCAACTAAATGTTCATTTTCAAGCAGAACTCAATGAGTTCATTGGTGTACTTTCATCACTGTAATGCCATTTCTTTTTTTTCTTTTTTTTCTTTTGCAGGTTTTGGGTAAAAATTTCGTTTACCCTTTTGATTTTAATGCGCTTTAGTTGAAGGAAAATGGGTGGAATTCGATTTCTGGTGACGAAATCGATTAGTGGGTCAATTGGTGTTGTTTCAAGAACCCTAGTGAATCGTGGTTGTAACGATTTTAGGATGAGTTATGGGATGAGAATTGGTGATTGGATTCGTGCTAGGTCACTGACTGGTTGTGTGAACAATAGTTATCACACTGATTCTCGTCCTAGTATGGTGAACTCGGGGTCTCAGGTTCATCCCCGTTTGGGTAATCCATGTAATGTGTCGGGGTTTTGGATGATGAAGATGGGTTCAGGTGTTCCCAATAAGGTTCCTGCGGTGTTGACATTGCCCGGGTTGGGAATTCAGTCTATGTTGTCACATGGTGGCGGTAGAGGGTATAGTTCTAAGGCCGTCCCTGATGTTTCGGGAGCTTCTGGGGCGAGCGAAGTTGATGCGAGTGGCGGCAGTGGTATTGGTGGTGGAGAATGGATGGATAAGTTTAGGGATGGTTGGAAATCAGTGGTAGATGTTGTGGCTTACACTGAGCAGAAGGCGAAAGAGGTTTACGCTGAATTCACTCCTTATGCTCAACAAGTGCTTGATTCCCATCCATATCTGAGGGATGTTGTCGTTCCAGTTAGTAGCACTCTTACTGCAACCTTGATGGCTTGGCTTGTTATGCCGAAAATCTTGAGAAGATTTCATAGGTTGTCGAATCAAGGGCCGGCTGCATTGCTTAGTGGAAGCATATTTGGGGGTGAGGTGCCGTATGAGAAGAGCTTTTGGGGTGCCTTGGAGGATCCTGTGCGATATCTTATCACTTTCATGTCGTTTTCCCAAATGTAGGTGCTCATCTCTTTCTCTTAATAATGAACTCGCATTTTTATTCATGTTCATTTCCAATATTTTTTTTTTTATTAAGAATTCCCGTGTTCTACTTGTAATTGATTCACAGAGCTATGATGGTAGCACCAACATCTATTGCATCACACTACATCGGAGAAGCTTGGAGAGGAGCTATTATCATATCCTTTGTGTGGTTTCTACATCGTTGGAAGACAAATGTGTTTAGTCGTGCATTAGCGATTCAAAGTTTGCAGAAGGGTGATCGTGAAAGGCTATTGACTTTGGATAAAGTCTCATCCGTTGGTTTGTTTGCCATCGGGTCGATGGCATTAGCTGAGGCTTGTGGCGTGGCCGTTCAATCAATCCTTACCGTCGGTGGTATAGGAGGTGAGTTCTTATATGTCCATCTCGTAAACCACTAAATCAACCGAGTACACAAGTCAGCAGAATCGCATTCTTGATGAATTTCATGTTGTATGATTTCTCAAATATTTTGCCATTTCCTTGCTGAGAAGTCATGACAATGCTTTGTGGTTTTATCTCCTCTTTATTGTAATTAATTCTTTTCCGCATTTTTCATCATCTCTGTAGGTGTCGCCACTGCTTTTGCGGCTAGGGATATTCTTGGTAATGTGCTGAGTGGTTTATCTATGCAGTTCTGGAGGCCTTTTTCACTTGGAGACACCATAAAAGTATGTTGGCCAATGTGAAATTATGTTCTGTGGTTGAATGGTCGTGTGCTTACTTTTATCTGTGCTATCCTCTGATAGCTTATCGTGTTCGTGGTGTCTTTTTTCAGTGAAGTCAGTAACCCTGGCCTGTGAGCAATTGAGTTGAATTTGTCTGCATGGATGTTTCATGTGTGATGGGACCTTGGCCAGTATGGATTTAGGACGAATAGAGCTCTTGATTACATGATTGCTACCTTTTCTTTTCCTGTCCGATTTCTGGCTCTTGATTACATGATTGTTACCTTTTCTTTTCCTGTCCGATTTCTGGACTAATTATCACTTTGGACAGCAGTGGTATTAGAGAAAATAGACTCGCCTAAAAAGCATAAAGAACTCACTGTCGTATTAACTCAGGGTCGAACTCTGATTTTCAGATAGAATGAAAATTTCTTTGACTTGTGTCCCCATCAGAATACTTTGATGGTTTGCAAAAATATGTTGTACATTCATGACGGGAGTTTTTTAAATAACTGTATCAACTTCCTTCGCAGGCTGGAGCCGTAGAAGGTCAAGTGGTGGAAATGGGGCTCACTACTACTTCACTCTTGAGTGATGAAAAGTTCCCTGTTATTGTCCCAAATTCAATGTTTTCCAGCCAGGTCTGTTCTCTGTGATCTTTCCAAGTTATACTATGTGAGTCTGAGCTATTTACATTTTTTACCTGCAGTGGAGCCTTGATCATATGCGTTTCTATGGTCTGAAATGCACAAGAATAATCTCATCAAGGAGTGTCTTAGGCCGGGCTTTCTAGTCTTGAAAATTTAATTTCTTGACGTCTCTGTTTACTTCATCTTCTACTGTTCCAAGTTTCCATTTGTTGGCTTATCACTAATTTGCATTGATTTGTGGCAACATTATGTATGTGAACGCTGCAGGTTATTGTTAACAAATCACGAGCCCCATGGCGTGGTTTTGTCAGCAAAATCCCACTACGTTTTGATAATCTGGAAGAGATCCCTCAGGTTTCTGTTGACATAAAGTCCATGCTGATGTCGCATCCGAAAGTTTTTCTGGATAAGGAGGCTCCATACTGTTTCCTATCTCAAATAGACAGTTCTTATGCGGAACTCACTGTTGGATGCAACCTGAAGCAGATGGTATTATCATCTCTCACTTCTTGACATGAAGTTTTTTCCTAGTAAAGGACATATCATAGCGAAATCAAACTACTTTAGATATGTCATCCTCATTCTGAATTTGGTTTGTTCTAGAAATACCTAATAATGCTCATTAGTCATGATATCATTTAGGATGTGGTCAGTTTGATAAAATTGGCGCCCTCCTGCATTTATTTAATGCTCGTCTCTTCGCTGATGTTTTTTTTTTTATTTAATCACAGAGGAAAGAAGAGCTGTTTGCAACACGCCAAGATATTCTTCTGCAGTCTGTCAGGATAATCAAGCAGCATGGTTTAATGTTAGGTGGCACCTATGATACGAACAACCCGTAAACTTTTCTTCAAAGATCAACATCTTTTCAGGTAAATCCTCATCCTCAAGATCGAGATCCGCATATGCTTATATTCGAAAATTTTCTTCTGAAAATTTTGATGGCTTGGTCTAGACTCTAGTTTTTTTATGTCTATGTAACCAAACCGAAACCGTTCAAGGTTCTAGCTTGAGCATTCTACATCTTTTTCCAGTAGTCGATAAACTGGATGAATAAAGATTTGAAGTCACCACAGACTAACATATGAATGCACTTGCATCCCGGCGACTATCGAGTATGACCTAGATTTTATAGCGGTTTCTTTCCTGATCTGTTTTCGTTTGCTTTGTTTCCTGACAGGAACTGGTCACTACACTAAAAGCTGGTCGTTTTGTGAAGAGAAAAGTAGGAATGATCTAGCAGAGTTTTGATTGGTTTTTGTAGATAGAAGTACCTAGAGGATGTTTTTGAGCACGAAGTTGCTTTTGGCTGGCTCTATCAAGTGAGGCAGTGATCAAACTCTGAGTCTTCCTTATCAGGTGTTTTTTTACGTTGACGGAACAATCTGTACTGTTGAAATGCAATGGTTATTGGTGAATGCAGCGAGAGCTGATTTCCTGCGTTGTCGAATCTCATATACAAGTAATGCTGGTATTTGTCTGATGTCTCAGGTCCTCGACAAGCCTAGCCTTGTAAGACTCGTTCAACTTCCTCTCGACACGATCATCGTCATTCTCATTCTCGTCTTTTCACCATCCTCATCAAGCATCGCTTGCCTAAGAGCCATAGCTATATGCTTATCAATCATGACTTCATGTGGAGCCGTTTTATCATCGGTTGCCAAATCTTATAAACTAATAGGAAACCTAAGATATACATTCAGGGCATAGGCATAGCTAGCATACACTATATATGAACTCTTCTCCTTGGTGCACATGCCAATTTTGTGCTTATGGGCATGAGGAGAGTTAAAACTCAGTGACTATGGTATAAGTTAGAAGTTGTATAGTTTTTGAATAGGAATACTCTCTGTTTCACAAATAAAGACAGATAAAAGTAACAAACTATGTCCGAAAAAGTTAATTAAGATACGGTTATTGCCAAATTGGCCAAAGGTATCCATTGCAGTTTTCATTACGTTCTCGTGCAAGTAAGCTATAAAAATTCAAATTGATATCAAAACGTAACTGAAAGTTTCATTATGCATTTTAGTATTTTCTTCATCTCATATTATATGTAATATTTTCACTCATTGTACAATTCAAAATGTATCTTAAGAAGTTTCGTTTGTTATCTTAATGACGGAAGAAAATTATGCTATTGACGTCAAATTGAAATATATAACTTAAATTATTATTAATATCTCACGATAATTTTTCTGAAAATAAAATTTAATTATCCTACAACATGATTCAAACTTTGTCTCCATAGATATGTTCTTCAAACTGTTGTACTTAATCCATGATAGAGGTAGTATATTTTGTTCTAAAGCTGTTTTCAAGTAAGGTCATAACGGTACACAAAAACATTAGTCATGAGGAAGTTGCTTTTACAAATACAAAAGCGGGCAAACCCAAATACTCAATTCATCTAGGCGCCACCGTGATCGCGTCTCCCTTGAAATTAGGGTTTGGTGCCGCCACCGCCCATCGGTGCCGTCGACGGCGGTGAAGCAAAATGCAGTGGCGGTGACGGAGAGCTTCGCCGTCGACGAGTGTTGCGAGGTACGATTTCGGCTTTGCCGCCTTGTCACGCTTGCTAGAGCACCGGTTCAATTTTGTTCTTTGAAACTATACATTTCCATTTCATGTGATCGATTCTGTGATTTATGAATTCTGTTTAAGCCTGTTTGCTCTGTGTTATACTGGTGCTGAGAATGTGTGTGGATCGTCCAATCAAGGCGATGCTGATGTGAATTTTCGGTTAGGGTTGGCATTGTTATGCTTCCAATTTCATCGAATGAATTGTTAGGATTCGTAGGGAGCCGAAGGAGAGAGAGTGCAGACACTCGAACTGGACTTGAATAGCATACATTTATCAATTGGATCCATATCCTCCCGGTACTATTGTTATTTCTTTTGCCTTCGATGAGGATATAGGAAAACAACTCGGGTGTTTCCTTACATGAATTGCACTTGAATTCACTTATTTTCGTTCATGTTTACCCCTTGTCATCCTCATGGCTAACCTAGTGGAGAAGGTTGCTTTGGGGCAACGTTGCGAAACTAGGTAAGGAGAAGACATACCAATTCATCAGTGCACAGAACATCGATACTAGAGGCATAACAGAAGTTTATTTCTAAGCTTTACATAGAACTCAGCAGAGAAGATACTGAGAAATTCCTGATAGGAAAATCAAGGCGGCATGCACATTTGCTCTGTCTTCCATGTGATCGAGTCCCTCCATTGCTGATGGAAGAGTCTATTTGTTTGCGGAGCTATCCTTCAAGTAGTCAGAAAACTTGCCAATGTAATGCTCCTGGTGCAGCTTTTGATGGCCAAAGATAGCTACAGCTTTCCTGGCCCAAGCTCTGATCTTCTCTCCTTCCTCCTCGACCATAGCTTGTAGCAATGCCTTTGCTATGCCTTCTCTCGTGAATGATCCATCTTCCTTTCTCTCCACTTCTATTGCCAAGTTTTTGGCTGCTAGCATCCTCGCGTTGAGAGGTTGATCGATTATGAACGGTAGAATCACTAGGGTATGACCATGTTGCAGAGTCTCAATGATCAAACCCCAACCGGAATGGAACAATGATCCTCCAACTGCTGTGTGTGCTAAGATTTCCTATTGTGGTGCCCATCCATAGCTCACTATGCCTTTCACATGCGTCCTCTCCCTGAATCCTGATGGTAAAGCATCCGATTCTTCGACAGCCCATTCGGGTTTTCCTAATGCCCATAGAAATGGAAGCTCTGATAGCTCTAAACCAAATGCAATCTCGAAGATCTGTTCTTTCGTGAACTTATGCTCGCTTCCGAATCCTACAAATACGACTGACTTGGGATCTTGTTCATCAAGCCATTTGGAAACCTCGCAACAGTTCCCATCGATACTTTCCTTCTTCTTTTCGTCGTGCTCTGTTGGAAGTAGGCCAACTGGTATCACTGTATTGTTACTGATTTTCGCAAATAAATCTATGTATTCTCCTTCGAACTCCATGCAACTGCGTATGCAACGTAAGTGACATCCCTGTTGTATTTTAGCAACCCTTTCAGCGTCTGATCTTCCAGACACGTTCTTACCATAGAACCCTTGATGGCTTCCTGCAGCTTCAAACGCACGGTATGCCACGGGAGATTTGAAACCTAACCACTCCGGCGAGTTTGTCATACTCTCTGGTGTTCCTCTCAGCTTTTTTTGGCCTTCACCAACAAGATACTCGGAAGGACTGTTAGTGGGTGTCCATTTTATGGGGCCCACACACACATGTAAATTTGCACTTCTCCTCTGCGCCGTCATGTCTTCTACCAAGTTCTACAACAGACGCATCATGCGGGGCGGCAGCAAAATTAAGACGACAAAAACTTCATCAATTCCTATAAATAGGCATCAAGGGGCAGAAATCATTGCATCACACGTCAAACACAAAAATAGCACCAGAAGAGTTAGAAAAATACCCAGTTTGGGATATTGACGGGTATCCTTTACGGGTATATTTTTATCCCGTTAGAAAAGTAAAATTAATGAGAGTTATTCTGATGATTGTAATCCCCTAACACAGTTTAGGGACGATATTTGCAATCCCTTTTTAGTAGATATTTTTGGTACCGCAACGGTTCCGTAGGTTTTACCCTTTTACTTTAAAGGGGTTTTCCACGTAAAAATCTTGGTGTCGACTATATTTATTTTGGACTATTTAATTATCTCATTTTAATTGCACAATGAGAGAAAAGTGCTGGACAATTTCCGCTATAACTTATACCGACTTTTTCCAATACGGACCAATAAAGCAGCAGGTTGCAGCATTGAAAACTGAGAAAGATAGGGATTGAAGTCTCTTGAGAAATATCCACGGTCCAGTCAGCTATGAAATCAGTTATTATCCAATCCGGAGACAGAGCAAGAACAAGTTCCTTAAAGGGCTTTTGAAGGAGATCATAAGCAATCTTGAGATACTGTATTTTCTCCATTGAAAGGTTGATGGTGGCCTCGGCTTCATTCTTCAGACCATCTACTGCCTCTAATGGGAGCTCCACATACTTAACAAGGCCTTTCAAACTTGCAGGGATTTGAGGAAGTCTCTGGATGTTTCTCGGAGTCGATACATATGTGACACGGATTCCGGCTTTTGCCAAAGCTATGGAGAGCTGAAGGAATGGAATCATATGCCCGAAAGCTGAACATGGAAGCATCATCACATGGACCGCGGCCATCTCTTCAACTTTCAGATTGATCTGGTATGTGTAGAGAAAACAATGAAGAAATGATCTTTCTATTCTTGTGAGTATAATCATTCAAATATGGTTTCTCAAACCAATACACCTAACCTTCTCCAAGTTACAATTGTTATAAGCATATAATAGAGATTTAGAAGATCTTGAAAGCATCATGTGGTATCTTTTTCATGTGAGTTTAGTTTTGTTTATTTTTGCATGATTGACTTTGTCGGATGAAGAACGGTTTCCAACGGTTGTTTTCCATGTACAGAAGGTGTGAAATTATGCTCCTATTCTTTTTTCTACTTCATGACCCAGTCTAAATTACGGCAGTTTATTGTCTATCTCCCTTGTAGGAAGTCAGATCTATCTGCTATTCAAGCCTGGTAAATTGCTTTTATGTGTTGTTCTAGTGCTTGCCCATAGACATACTATAGGAATCAGATTGCTAACTACTCGCTTATGAGTTTCGATGGGGAAGGGTTAGGGCGAGGAGGAGTCGTATAACTTCACTCAATATAGTTCTTGTAGGTTAGAATAGAAAGTTTTAGTTGTCTTAATTCCTATTGTTCATGGGTTGATAGGAAGTGGCAAAAAGATAGAATGTCCGAATGGAACGAGGATTAACCCTGGATGAGAGATATGTGACAAATCATCTCTCATCGGGTGATATGTTGAAAGGAAACAGAGATTAATTGTCAGGAAGACGGAAACTAAAGATGCTAAAGGTATTAATCCCTTTTGACAGCATTTCGCCCATTGTTTACTTGGTAGCTTCTACTTTTTCTTCTGTAATGATTCCTTAAAATCATATTCCGCAATGGAGTACGAGGGATAGTATCCTAATACATCCTCTCGAATCTTATAAAAACATGAGAAAACAGCCCATTAGGGTAATCCGCAGCATGTACTGGTCGATCTTTCGGCAAGAGATGCGGAGTTTGATGCAACTGGATAGACCGAGAAAAACGGATACAAAATGTCTAGCGAATGGCTAGTGTGGTAGCAGAGTTGGTTTGATGATTCGCAAGCTTTGTTCACGAGTCGTGAGGTTTTTTAGGTGGGAAAAGAATCTTGGAAAGTAATACTATTATATAGATCAAGAAAGCGACTTTTAGTTAGTGGTACATGCGAAGAATAATAGTGTTTATAGTGCCATGATTCGCTATTTGAGTTCATCAATGTCATTTTGAATGGCCTTGTTTTTTCTGTTTCTTTGGTTGATCCTTTTCAATGCTTGTTAACTGTAAATTTATTCGGATAAATACTAAAGATTTCAGGATGACTGATCTTGTACTGGGGCAATCTTTTGCAGGCAAGAAGAGTCGCTAACATTATGTTTTTTATATCACGTCGTGATTTTTAATTGTCTTGGAGCAACCGCACGTTGGATATCCTGGTTTTGGGTTTTTAGAGAATCCTCTGATATTTGGGCTGGAAAGCAAGCAAAAGACACAATCTCAGTTCGCAAGGCCCGTTGCATTTATCAGGGTTGTGCCATGGTTACTGAAATGGATGGTGAACGTTCTGACTCAACCCGCCTAGTGCTGGTGTGTAATTGATATGTGATCGACCCCTTCATCATGCTATTCAATTTGATATTCGCGGGGAAGATTTGCTGGTCATGTATTATTTGGTATGGTGATCCACTGTCATCACATTCGTTAGCTGGGTTTCATGTTATACTAATTTCTTTAAGTTAGATTAGTTGCTAACACACCATTTCATCAGTGCGCATACACCTTATAGGCTTATACAATAAGCATAAAAGAAAGATTTCCTTGGATAGTTTGGCAATCATTGCTTAAGGTCAGTGGTCATTATTTGCATTACATAAATTTCGACAGATAATATGTTGTGAGGTTATTGACGGAATTCAGGGATGTAGCTTTGGCATGCCTTCTTAGCGATGGACTCCCTCTCGCGATTAACAATGTAGTAGTTTATTTGTCTGTGGATTCTTTTCTCAAATACTGTGCAAACTTACCAATGTAATGCTCCTGGTGCAGCTTCCGGTCCCCGAAAACTGCTGCAATTTTCCGAGCGCCAACCCTGATCCCTATTCCTTCCTCCTCGACCATAGCGTGACTTAGTGCCTTTGCTACGCCTTCTCTTGTAAAAGATCCATCTTGGTTTCTTTCCACTTCTATGGCCAAACCTTTGGCTGCTATTTGCCTTGCATTCAATCCTTGATCGATTATGAATGGTAGAACGACTAGGATATGTCCATGTTGCAGGGTCTCTATGATCGAACCCCACCCCGAATGAAACAGTGATCCTCCAATAGATGGGTGTGCTAAGATTTCCAATTGTGGGGCCCATCCAAAGCTCGCTATGCGTTTTCTCCGTGAACCCCATAGGTAGAGCATCGGAATCTTCAACAGCCCAGTCGGGCTTTCGAAGTGCCCACAGGAACGGAAGCCTTGATAGCTCTAGCCCAAAGGCTATCTCAAAGACCTGCTCTTTCGTGAACATGTGCTCGCTTCCAAATCCAACGAAAATGACTGACTTGATCTTGTTGATCAAGCCATTTGAAAATCTCGCTCCAGCTCCCCTCAATAGTTCCCGTCTTCTCTGTATCTTGTTCAGGTGGAAGTATATCAACTGGTATCATAGGCTTGTCACCGAGTCTCTCAAATAGATCTATGAATTCCCCTTCGTACTCCATGCAACTACGTATACAACATAAGCGACTCCCCTTGTGTACTTTGGCGACTCTTTCAGCGTCTGATCTGCCACTTGCATTATTACTATAGAAACCAGAATGGAACCCCGCAGCCTCTAATGGAGGGAAGGCCACAACGGATTTGAAGCCAAACCACTCCGGCGAGCGTGTCAAACTCTCTGGTGTTCCCCTCAACTCTTTTTGGCCTTCACCAGTGAGATACTTGGGCGGACCAGCAAAGCAGATTGTCGCGGCACTGAACACAGAGAAGGAGATCAGAGGTATTGAGCACTCTTGAGAAACATCAACTGTCCAGTCGGCTATGAAATCGGTGATTATCCAATCTGGAGACCGGGCAAGAACGAGTTGCATAAAGGACTCCTTCAAGAGATCATAAGCAACCTTCAGATATTGTATTTTCTCCATGGGGATGTCGACGGTGGCCTCTGCTCCGTCCGGCAGACCATCAACTGCCTGTAACGGGAGAGCGACACACTCCACGACGCCTTTTAGACTTGCAGGGATTTGAGGAAGTCTTTTAATGTTTCTTGGAATCATATGTCCGAAAGCCAACCATGGAAGAAATACGACGTGGACTGCGGCCATCTCTTGAACTTCTGGAACTGATCTGGTATGTCTTAAGAGAAAAACGGAAGAGATGAATAATGCTTCAGGAACAATATGCTTGAACTTCAGGAACTGATCAAAAGTATGTCACTATTAGTTGGTGCTATCACGACGGATAGAGCTTATTTTAATACTAATGTAAACACCCTGTTGCTGGTACACTAACAATAGTTTATGGTAAGTTGCCAAGATCCACATCTGACCTCTCACGTTAGTAGTTCTTTTTTAATGCTTGGTAGATTAAATTTACTAATCGAGAGAGAGGTTTTTTTAGATGAAATTTACTATTATCTCTGTCTCGTAATTCTTATAACACTTATATATTTTATATTATTCTATACGCGTGATACAATTCTCATTTTCATATTAATTTATATCTGATCATCCCATAATATGTATTAGATTGAAGTACATAACTTATACAATCATTGATGTTTCACGATAAATTTATAAAAAACCACGTTTGATCGTCATTACATGCATATCAAATTTACATTAATATACGTGTTAGATCAAAATGGTCTAATAATTTTGAAATGAAGGGAATAGTAGCATATACTGCTAGAACAAGAACAAGATTGTGCAGGACTGCAGAATCAATTATTTTGCCTTGAGGATTCTTTTGCAGGCAGGGAGCAACAGTATAAAACATGATCTGGTGGATATTGCCTTTCTGTGTAACGCTTACCTTTTACATTGAGCCTTTCAAACTCAGAGTTGGGCTCGAGGATGAATATCGTCAAGCATGAATCATGTGAGCTCAACTGTTCATTTTTTTCACCGCCTTCTTTCCAAATGCTCGGAAGGGTCAGACATGCGATGCTCGGAAGGTCTGATATGCATCAATGTGCCAAAACCTCAGCCGTTCGCTTGGTAACAAGAACTGTGACCGGGGAACCCTATATCAGATCTCAAACCCTTGCAATGAAGAAACCATTGTCGGAGTATTAAAATCGACAAGCGACTACCATTTGATAGAGCTATGTATATTGGATCAGGTCTCCAACTGCACACTATCATCTAGACATCATGAATATAAGTACTGTTCTCAAGCCGAAACGAACGAGACTAGAGATCTCGTTTCAAATAACACATACAGCAAGTAAAAACGAACTCAATCAGCAACCCTAGACAACACTCAGTAAAAAAATAAGCTCACGACCTTCAGCTCAAAAGTTCCTCCTTTCACCAATCAACACCGACAACTTCCATCTCCGGCGGTCTGCAGAATAATCTTACATTGACTGCCATCCTATAGCGCAAGGTATCTCGATCAGCGGTTTGCAGGGTACAGGGGATTGAAGAACTCAGTCTATAGCAGATCAACAAAGACTTGATGTATCATGAACTCTCGCGATAAAGGAACGTGTTCAGGTCTACCAACTAAGGGTCGGGATAGAATTTACAAGACTCCATCCAAATAAGCTCCTTGATGTTTTCCTCTGTGAATGATGGTTGTTCGAAGTCAAAATTGAAGGGCTGAGGGCAGACCGGTTCATCGTTGATGTCATGGAGTGGCGCCAAGTATGGATGGCAAAGAGCATCGTTAACTGAGAACAATCAAAGAAAACAACATTTGATGTGAATAAACATATATTGCGAAGAAATTTGATGTTTGCACTGCATCCTTAAATAAGACATGAACGAGTCATCAGAGACAGTAACTAGTCTACAAAGCCCACAATAACGGTTCAACTCCACTTAGCCACGAAGACCATTACATCAATCAGTTGAACCCAGAATCAGATGACTAAAATAGTGATCGACAAGTCAAACCAATAGGGCTAATACTGAAATAACGAAAAGAAGCAAGCCAGCAGCTCAGCAAATGCAACAACAAAGTGAAATTCAAATTTTATTCTGATAACACTTGCCTGTTATTCTCTTGTTGGGGTCAAAGACGAGCATTTTCTCCAACAAATCAACAGCCAAAGGAGAAGCATTGGGGAATTTAACTGAGAAGTTCTGCTTCGGAAACTGTGGAAGCTGCCGAACATATCTCCTGGCGTTGTCACTTCGAAGAAAGCCAAGACTGGAGTCATCAGGTGAACCTATGAGCTTCAAAGAGGCAAAGTGAACAACAGAACATCCACTCAGATACCGTCGCAACACAGGAGGCACACATGGTGCTCTATAACAATAAAAGGAGTCATACAAAAGAGACGATAGCTAATTCACAACCAGAAAAATGTATGCATACCTCTGTGATCAGCCGCAGCTGATGAACATAATCCTTTCCAGGGAACAGGGGCTCTCTGGTCAATATTTCACCAAGTATGCATCCCACAGACCAAATATCAATTGCAGCGGTATACTCAGAGCAGTTTAAAAGCAATTCTGGTGCTCGGTACCAACGAGTTACGACATATTCAGTCATGAAATCAGTCTCTGAGGTTGTTCTTGCTAGTCCAAAATCTCCAATTTTAAGATCGCAGTTAGCATTCAGGAAAAGATTGCTGGGTTTCAGATCACGATGTAGCACGTTGGCAGAGTGAACATACTTTAAACCTCGCAGTAATTGATAAAGGAAATACTGCAGCATAAAAAACAAGGATTGTCTACTAACGTTAGACATTATAACACAAAAGACCAATCAACCTTAATAATCACAACACCAAGTCCCAAGCAAACAAGGGCGACAGCACAGGTTCAACTGAGTCTTCAGCTCAATGGAGTGAATATGAAGCAATGAGATAATTCCATGGGAACCCAGAAACAGAAAACAACCCAAACTCTTGCAGTTTTGAAATACTCAATGAAATTAAAATACAAGGAAAGAGTAGCCAAAAGAAGATCCCATTCCCCAAGACCACAAGCATAGAAAATACTACAGTACTATAGTCGAGCCAAAGACTGCAAAGAATCCTTTAAAAGCACCAAGGTGAAAAAAGTACAAAGAGGCACTGGGATGAAGCGACAAAGGTATCATACCCGACAGTGATCATCTGTTAGAGGTTGATTGGAGCGTATTATCTGGTGAAGATCAGTATCCATCAATTCATAAACAATATAGACATCATTGAAGTTCTCTTTCAGTGGTGGTCGTATTATGTCTTTGATAGCAATTACCTGAGTAAGAGGGAGAAAAAAAAAACAGCATTTCAGTAACCACACAATAATCCAAGAACCCATTAAAGAAAGCATTTTGTTCTCGGAATCAAGCACTAGTTTCGTGATTCATCCAGGTAAGCCATATATGTCCAAGAAAGCATGAGGAAGCATTGAAGTTAGGTATACTTATAGTTGAACTAAGTACAAATCTAAAAAGTGAAAACTAGATACCAATCTAGAAGAACTCATTCACATTATCCTTCTTTGCCCTTTTCCAAACTTTCCACTTGACTCTCGGAGGACCATGCTACCAAAGTACTCCCTACCACGATAATTTACGTGTGTGTTTAATTAATAAGGAATGACAATTTTGTTCTTATGAGTGTATGAGATAAAGGAGTGAGAAAAAGAAGAAAAAGAAATTATGATGGATGGGTTGATATGATATAAAATAGGGATAATTTGATATTTTTGTATGAAAAAAGGTTGATAAATAAGAAAAGATAGTAATTTGAATGGGACGGCCCAAAAAGAAAAATGTCGCAATTTGAATGGGACGAAGGGAGTATATCCTATTCCAATTATCCTAGATGCATCATGTATCCAACAACATTCACTTAAAAGGGCAATTAGTGTAGTGCTTTTAATGCCGGAAAGCAAATTACTAAGGCCTCAAGTGACTAGCAAACCCATTTATCATTAACGGGCTTCCAGCTGAGCAACTCCCTAGCTTTGTATCTGCTACACGTATACCGGGCTATCTTCTTCATTATACTCAATCCTTCCCCTTGAACTTGAAGTACCACAACATTATGCAGAAGGCAATGCCATAACACAACTATTAGCTACAAGCACTTTGTACCATTATGTCGGTTTCTACCACAACACCATTCTCAAATTTCACGAAAGCTCAAGATCAGCACGTCTTTTGATCATGAAGTGGATGCCAGAATTTATCCAAACAAGGAATGGATGGAAAAACATGAAACGGAATAGGAACTCACATTCTCGTGATCCATGTGGCGAAGAAGCTTGATCTCGCGAAGAGTCCTCTTTGCATCGATTCTATTGTCGAATGCATTCCCTACCTTCTTGATTGCAACCTCCTCTCGAGTCTCCGCATTGATCACAGCACTGTTCAATTCCACCGAAAAATAAGGTTACAGCTCAAAATCATCATCCACACCACATCAAATGCCCACTACCGCCTCAACAAAACAACAAATCTCAAAACCACTTCTCTAACCACCACAATTCGACAAACCAGACACCATAGCACTAATCTACAACTTCAACTGCATCAATCGAGAAGCAGAGAAAGACTAAGAGCTTCATAGTTCAATTCCACCGGTAAGAGGTCAAACTCATCCATGAAAACATCAATACAGCACGAAACCCCAGTCTCTGCCTCCACCAATCTCATAAACCCCGAATCCCCTGCTGTGACCACCACGATTCGATACGCCAAACCACAACACTAATCGACAGTATCTTCTATATACAAATACAGATGAGCACAGAGTGTGTGCTATTCATCAGATGAGCAGTATTCTATTCAATTCTATCTAAATCAAGATCAAAATCATCCATCAGCACACCAAGAAACCTCAATCTCCGCCTCCAACAACCTCACAAACCTCAAATCCCCGTCCCTTACCACAATCCCCCGAACCACACACCACACCACAAATCCACAACATCAAAACACCACAATCTCACAAACACCAAATCAAAGACATCAACAACAAACAAACAATTCCATGCCATAATGCTCATACTCACCATACGATGCCGTATGCGCCGCGGCCGACGGGCCTGATAGGCGGCACATACTTGCGAGAAACTTCAAACAGATTCCCGTAGAGATTGTACTGCACGTATCGGCCTCCGTGCGTCGGCTGTCCTCTGATCTGGTGCTGCTGCTGGTGCGCCGCCATGCCGGAACTCGACTGTCTGCGGCGGCGGCGTCGACGGTGGCGGCGGCGGCGTCGACGGTGAGACGGGGACTTTTCTCTGACACGGTGGTGCGGTGGGTGAGTGGTGCGTGTGAAATCTGTGAAAGAGGAGAGACGAGTGGAAGTTTCTTTTTTGGGGATGAAATGAAAGATGCGTGTAAATGGTCAATGGCCCGTGATGCTTTAGACGACCTTTAAATTTCTACCCGTTCTCTTATTGGAATCAAATATTGCTGAAATGTTAAGGAAAACGGGACGTGATGTGATTATGTGAATGAGTCATGCATTTGAATCAATCTTCCATTAAGGGCGTGTTTGTTTTAAAGATTGGATAGGGTTAAAATTAATAATCTTTTCAATACTCTCTGTTTTAAAAAGAAATGGAATGAATTGATCATATACATATATTATAAAAAGAATTAAATTTAATATAAAAAAAGAAAAAAAATGGCAGTCTAATATCATGATGTAATATTAGAATAGTAAATAATAAGAATATATGAGTAATTTTAAACCTAAAAGCTTTCATTTATGACATAGTTGCTTAGAAAATTGTTTTAATTTTTTTTAGAATGAAAGGAGTAACTTATTTAATGTTTGTTATCGTTTTTAAGATCTATAGGATGAGAAATTAGTTATCCTACCTAACTAACTTAATCCCGTTTATAGATACTAATTAATGGGAGAGGGAGAATGAGAAAATTAGTGCCGGGACTAATAATGCTTGTTTAGAAAATAGTCCAATTTAACCTTATTTTCTATTTGTTAGATGAGTTTAGGTATTGAATTGGAATAAGTGATCCTATCCTGAGAAATTGATCCCATTACAAACAAATAGTAAATAAGAAATAATCTTGAAACTATTTATCCTGTCAAATTTCATCCCCAAAACAAACACACTATATGTGTTTTCGATTTGTTAGAATAATCCTAATGGAACTTTGAATTGAACATGTATGATCTTACTCAAGAAATATACGAGACAAAAGAACTAGCGAGATTGATCAATGAACAAAAGCACTAGCGTATGTTTGTGGTTCATGTTAAAAGCACACAAAGCAATAGATGTTACGTTGAATAGGGCTCGACCATTTAGTGTTACATATAAAGCACCATTAGATTCAGGGAGGAAGCCAGAATATTTTTCCGGGTGGGCCGAAATTACAAACTGCTTGAGAAATAAAAAGAATAAAAAAGGTAATTTGATCTAACGCTTTTTCATTGAGGTAAACTGCTTGATACTTGAATCAATATATAAAGTTTGAACAATTTATATCAATAACTATAAATAATTCTAGAGCATAAATCTAATTATCCCTGATTTTGTTGCATAACCTACTTTTTCATTTTTGTCATGGCTACCAATAATACTCTTTCAGTTCTATTCAAATGATAACATTTTTTTTAATTGTCACATTCAAATTATAATTTTTTTCAAATAAAAATATTCATCCGTCCCATTCAAATTGTAACAATTTTTTTTCTATTTAAATTATAATATTTTCATATTTAATAATTTTTTTCACATAAAAATATCAAAATATCCCTACTTTTATATCACATCAATTCACTCACTATCATTTTTCGTTTTTCTTTTCCTCATTTTTTTATTCCTCACACTCACAAGGACAAAATTATCATTCCTTATTAATTCAATACACACATAAATTATCGTGTCGGATCAAACCGTTATAATTTGAATGGGACAGAGGGGATATCAAAAAATCCCTATTTTATATCACATCAACTCACCCAACACCACCTCTCTTTCTTCTTATCCTCACATCTTTATCTCATATACTAATAGGGACAAAGTTATTATTTCTTGTTAATTCAACACACATATAAATTATTATATCAGATCAAATCGTTATAATTTGAATAGGATCGAAAGGAGTATGAACATAAGGCTTATCAATTTATCTATAATTGAGTATGAGAATCTCAATTATATATCCATTTAATTTCATATTTGAGGAGATGACATATAACATTTGACCAAATAATATACACGCTTCGTCCCATAATAAATGCCACAAATTAATTGGTTCGAGATTTTATGTGTGTTGAATTTTTATGAAATTTGATTAAGAAATTTTTTTTTTGATGATAATGGGATATACTGTAACATTTATGAGAGGAAATAACGGATGTGCTATAACTGAGTTTGATTGATTTTATATTTTTTTTGATAAAATTTTTTTAAATAGGATTATAATTGTTATGAAACATCTAAAAAAATATTATATTTATTATAAAATATAAAAAATAATATATATATAAATATAAAGAAAATCCAATCTTGGGTGGCCTAGGCAGGCCATACTTACCCTCCGCATCATCGAGCGTGGGGGTTCTCAGTGACACGACTTCATGACAAGACTTGTATAGAGACTCTCGTTACAATATCCCAGCAATTACATCAACATATGAAATATAAGCCATGGCAAGAAGAGGGGAACATCTTTTTTGAAACGGAAAATTGTTAAATAGAACCATAAGGTGGGGGAAAAACTGCAGACTCAACCAAGCCAGACATCAGGAAAAGAGTAAGGGCTAAGGTTATAGCAACCGTCTTCGTCAACATCTTTTCTTACTTTGATGCCCTCAACGCTGTCCTTGGTCAGGTATTTATGCGAGAGGTGTGAAAATACATGGTGTCTCTTCGGTTCAGCTCATGAAAGCCGTGCTGACAGAAACATGGCAATTGCATGATATACTCACGAGGTTTTAGACTCTTTGAGACAACAGATTCCTGGGAAAGCAATCCGCTGGTAAATGATCGCGAAAAGTATTGCCTCAATGCCCATGATGGATATTTCATTTGATGGAGGACTAAACTGCTCCGCCAACTGCGTGATATGAGCAGCTAGCCACATCGAAGGAACAAATACGGTCAGGAAGAAATGAATACATCCTGCCTAAACGGAAGTGACCGAAAAATGCAACAGAAGTGCCTGAAAGGAACTCAGAGAGGCACCTCATAAGCAAACGGATACCTCGCAAATCAGTAGTTCAGGAACCACTTCCGCTTCAACATCGTGGCAACATGGTTTTATCCATGTCTCTGCCATTCGGGACGTGGTTACCTGGTTGAATCTGAGTTGAGTTGCTGGACGCACCACCAGGAACACATCATTCGTAGTAGAGTCCAAGGATTTCAAGCAGCAAACATTTCTAGAATTATACATATCGATTGACGTTACTATTACATTGATATAATCTTGCAGCAACAACCGCCATGCCACCACCCAAAAGAAAAAGAAAGAAGAAAATAAAACAAGATAAAGATGATGAAACACTCACTCGCTAGTAAGATGTTACATCTACATATTACATATTACAGCATACCCCATATACTTTGGCAAGCTACAACCAACACTCAACAAAGAAGATATTACATGAAATGCGAATGCGGTTATCTCACCAACAGCTCCGATTTGAATTTCGGTGAAGACTTGGGCGAAGACTTTGGGGAAGTCTTCGACAAAGAAGATATTACATGGAATGCGATTGCGGTTATCTCACCAACAGCTCCGATTTGAATTTCGGTGAAGACTTTGGGGAAGTCTTCGACAGGTCGTTGCCTACTCTGAGGTTGGAAAGCAGAGCATCGCGGCCACTCATCACGATTTGGAAGAAACCGTCAACCTCCTTTGCTAGGCCATCCAGACCAGTCGAGAGTGTCTCGGCGTTAGTCTTCACTTCGCTGACTGTTGTCTGCAGTTCTTTGGACACGATGGCCTCACCACCATTCTCAAGCATAGAGAACAGTTTCTTGGCACCCATATCAACAGCTTCCAGCTCTTTCACTATAATGTTGCGTCCATTGGCTACCAAATGCCCGATCTCCCCGTTTACAGAAGACTGGAGATCCATGAAGGCAGAAGCCCAAATATGTTCCTCGGGCACACCCAAATCTAC
>JAOVYX010008256.1:0-35311 GCA_035668315.1 Drosera spatulata | reverse complement strand
CAAACAATTGATGTATTTCGGTTTTTTAGGATTATGTAAATTATGGATGTTTGACTTCGATATATGATATATGTATTTATACAGGTTTTGTTCTGATTTCAATATATTTTTTTTTTCCAAAATCAAAATTAGCTACGGAATTTCGTAGCTAAAATGAAATTCTTTTGGGGAAGATTTAGCTACGGAATTCCGTAGCTGAAAAGATAACAACCTTCGGCGACGGATTCCGTCGCTAAGGATGTCAGACTTTCAGCGACGGATTCCGTCGCTAAGGATGTCAGACTTTCGCGACAGATTCCGTCGCTAAGGATGCGGACACCGAATTTTTCATTTTAGCGACGGAAAAGTCAATCCGTCGCTGATTTCTCTCATTTTAGAGACGGATCCGTTGTTAAATTATGTTTTAGAGACGGATCCGTCGCTAAAAACATAATTTAGCGACGAGGTTTTTAGCGACGGACTGTAGCCATCGCAAAAATACATTAGCGAATGATGTTTTCGTTTTAGCGACGGAAAAATTCCGTAGCTAAAACGAAGAATTTTTGTAGTGACAGTCTTTCATAAGGTATGAATAAATGTGCTAAATCCCATAATGTGGTCAATAGTTCACAAAGGGCAAGTATTGATATGTGTATCCTATTATGTTGTAGGACCTAGAGACACCGGCCATTGAGACATAAAGGCAAGCCGAATAAGAGTGTGAGGAAGCTTCATTAAGAAGGTAACGTTTAGATGTATTGAATATGTTATGATGGTGTATCTTATTATACTTGTGAGTATAATATTATGCATTGAAATCTCTGAATTTAGTCACCAAACACAATCGACGTAATACAATATCGGATATTGTGAAGTGATGACCCATTTTGAGATATTGATTGATTGGCATGGTAATTGTTTAGAATGGTTAATATTCCATTAGTATAAGAAATGTCTAATTGACTACTATATGGTTGGTTATGGGACCTCGTCGGCTATTGAGGTTATTGGAGTTACACTATGACTAGGCATGTTGTGTTGTGGAAGGGACTAGCCAAGGGGAATACAAGTGAGTATTCACCTTGCGTGCATGCCATGACCCGGAGAGGTTGTTTTGGTTTGCTGGGATACTCACTGCAGGAGACCCAGAGCTTCAGTTAGTGCTTGGCCTCCCTACTAGATGACCCATGCAATGAAAATGAAAACTAAAAAGTTCGGCCTAGATCACAATGTGTGTACACTCTGATTTTGGTATGCTCCCAAAACATTATTGGACATTTTGCAAATGAGATGCGCATAAATGGATATTTGCTTGTTGGTGGGTGAAGAGGAATGCTTGGTATGGTCGTGTCCTCCGGATTGATGAACGCCAGATTACTTTGTGTGTTTGTATTAAATATTGTTTAGTTTTCCTGGTGTGCTGTTTCCAAAGTGTTGGAACAATGATCTAAGTGATCAAAATTTCCTCTTTTACATCACACGTGCATCCCCTGGGAAGAGGGCCGATATGTTATTGAGCTCTTATATCTCACGACAACTCTTCTTGTTTTTCTCTATTTTCCTTCTTTTCAGGTAATGAGTATGATGGTGGAGTGCACTAGTAAACGAGGATCCATCCATAAATAACTCACATAGATTCTATAAAATATCACTCTTGAAACTTAAGGAGGATTTGGTGAGATCATACGTTAGGTGTAATGAGTGTTTGTAAAATAATGAGTAAAACAGGTTGAGTTAATGATATTTTCAGTTGTTTTATATGCCTAAGACAGGATAAATCGATTATGTCTTGCTGGGACAGCGAGCCATAGTAGCGGTAATGCCACATGGTTTCCTTTGGTAAAATAAAGAGAAGTTGGGATGTTACAAATACATATTCGATCTTTGTTGTTGATGCTAGATCTTTGATTTATCTTAATGGTTGAGTAATCATTTCCGTTCTTAACGCTTTCAATTGATTGATCACTTCTTGAATGATTTGTGAAACCTAATTATTTCAAAAGATATATTAGGATTTATACCGTGTAATTGTATGCCATAGGTTGAATGCGTGACAGGAATGTTGTATGCATGACCTGTGTAGTAGTTACGCGAGAATCCATCAATCATAATGTTTTGCTATAAGTCCAATGCACATAGGAACATGAAGTATGAGCTTTTAGGAAATTTTTCTATCGATCTCGGGAGGGACTTTAAGATAATTTTTGGAGTCTCGACTACTAATATTATAATTAATTAAATCTAACTAGATGCAAACAATTGAATTTGAAGCAAATGCGATGGAATCGAACGCCCTAGCCCTTTCATATTATCGAATCTCTTCATCTTTAGTTGTTAGCAATTTATTTAGCATTACTTTAACTCAAAATTATTTTCATCTCATTCAATCTAAATAGAAATACCAATTTTTATATGCAATCCAGTCTCTGTGGGACGATACTCAATTCACTATTATATTACTTCTTAGCGATTACGTACATTTGTGTATATATATCTAGTTATAAAATTTTGTCCTCCTAAATTCAATGTACACATAAATTATCGTGATAAGTCAACCAGTTATAATTTATTGGGACGGAGGGAGTACATCCCACACTTCTCAAATGCATTGATGGACAGTACAGATTGTAAAAGATTACCATACTTGATCCACAAATCAATCGAATACTCCCTCTGTCTCATAAAAATTATAACGATTTGACTTAACATAAAAATTTATGTGTATGTTGAATTTATGGCTAAAGACTTATTGTAATACCCCGAAAATTTGATATTAAATATATTTAGTATATTAAAATGAACGGATAAATATAACGTTAAACGAAACGCTATATGTTAGCGTACGCACGTAACATTATAACGTGACGTTACAAATATGCCAATAATATAACAAATACTTATCGTTAAATATAACGTTATAACGATATAACTTACGTATTTAATAAATGTACATGTTAAACAAAATAAACGTATAACGTTATAGCGTAACGTTATAATGATATAATAAACATATTTTGGATAATAAAATAGGGTCCCAAAAGCGTTCAAATATTTTAGCGAAACGAATGTCATTAGGTTAGAAATAATTTTGTCTAATTACGGATATATTTTTCGATAAAATAATAGAAATATGAATAAAAATAGACTGAAAAAAATAAAACGACGGAGCAGTTTCAAATTAATTCATTTCCCCCTCATTTTCCATTTGCTACCTGAGGCGGCATTTCGGCACCGACATTCCGTTCGTGCGCAGGCACGTCGCCTACCACGAGAGCCACTTCGCCACCTTCACATCACGAACACGATCATCATCACCCTCTGCTCTCCCCGCGCCTCACCCTCAATAACTAAACCATCACTGCCTCCCTCACACAGTTAAACCAAACGCCAACCACACCACCACTCATCAACCAACATCTCAATGCATCGCCACCATCCATCACCACCTTCATCATCACCATCAACTCACAACTTCCGCGAGACAAGTCAAGAAAACCGGAGATGATGAGGAGTAGGGACGCACCAAGGAGGACAATATGGTGAGGAGTTGGACGCGCTCAGGGGACGGAGGATAGTAGCGAGACCAAGTCGAAAGAAAACGAACACGATCAAGGTAATCTAACCCGATCGATTCGTTTATGTTTCGTTCACGAGCTTATTTTCTAATCGTATACTTTCGGATCATTATGAGTTAAGTTATATGCATGGAGGATGATATACGTGTGTTGGTGATATGGTTTGAAAGGAGTTGTGCGCGTTTAGGGGAGAAAAACTGCTATCAGTAAACGATCAGCACCGTCATGCCCGAGACAGGAAACGAGTCGCGCCTGCGACGATGGTCGCGCCAGAGACAGGAAGCGAGTCGTGCCCGTGACTGTAGCTCTGACCAGAAACAAATTTAAACGCCGTGCTTAGAATCTATTCGCGTACGATAAATATATAATCCCTTATAAATAAAAGGAAGGATATTAAATAGGTTGCATACAACTAAGTATGTTGTATTCAGGATTGGGATTCTGTACGATTCGTTTATTCCGATTGTGGGGAAACTGCTGGGACTATAATAAATCAAAACATATAGAACGATGTTTTGCAAATAAACTGTACCTTTATATATGTATACATACACACAAGGTTGTTTTAGAATGCATGGATAATATCAAATGAAATCATCATAATACATAGTAAAAAGAGTACTGGGACGGGATTGGAATCACAATGCTTGATGATATGAACAAATGAAATGCGAATCAACAACGAATGCCTATTCAAACATAAAAGATGAACATGGTACGAATGTCATGGACTGTCAAAGTCATCTGTCATATTTCTTGAAAGTTTTTTGGAGATTGAGCTCGTCACTGTCAACATCTCCCTTTGCTGAAACTGTTGGGAAGAAGGTCGTACTTGGTGTCCCTTCTTCGAATCTATCTAATGTCAAGTGACAGTCTTGGGGACTAAATTCTAACCAACTGAAACTGATACTCATCGATTCACCATAATCGGGAGAGTACCCTACAAATATGAGACATATACTCTATCTTACTGAGTTTCGTACTCACGGGTTATGTATTCCATTTGCAGATGAGTTACTAGTTGATCAGTGAAGACTGTAATTCCCTATATATTTTTGGAGTTGTTGTAATGGAACCATGACTATTTTGGATATGTAATATATATGATGAACTTGTCTTGTCATAAACTGTGTAATTCAATGGCTTTCGTCCTATGATTATAAACTGAATTCATAACAGCTAAACAACATCAATGGAAGCATCACAGGTAGTTTTCTTGACTCTCTATATCTTTAAACCCGTTTGGTTTATTTAGTCTTGTCATGAACCGGATTCATGACGGCATAACGCCACGTGTCACATGACGTGGATCCCGGGACGTTACACTTATATACCCTTTGGGTTATGTGGAAGAGAAGAGTGAGAAAAAGAAATGGAGGAGAAATAGTAATGGGATGAGTTGATGTAATATAAAGTAAAAATGAGGTATGTTTTGGTAGTTTCGTGAGAAAAGGTTTCTAAATATAGAAATATTATAATTTTTGTGGGACATCTAAATTAAGCAAATGTTGTATTTTTAATGGGATAAAGAGAGTATTAGATAGTAAACTATAATTTCTTAACATGAGCCAGATCTAACTCACATAATTTCATAAACACGGGCCTATATCATGCTCCCTTTGTCTGGGGATGGCAATGGAACCCGTACCCGATGGGTATCCCCAACCTGAATCCTATCAAAACAGGTAAAACCCGAGTTGATCAGATTCGGGTTTGGGTTTGGAGATATCCGAAATTATAAGTTCGTGTTTAGGGCCGATTTGGGGATTGGTATAACCGACCCGATATGAGAAATATCCTCAAACTCGATACCCATTTATCTTATAAATATGTCATTAGTCATAACTATTTATAATTTGGAATTTTGAAGATTTGAGGAAGTTATTTGAAATTAACAAAGATTTGAGAAACTTATATGACAAAAACCTTTTTTTTTCATTTTATTAAATACCAAAAGAAAAAAAATCCAAAACAGCACTTAATGCAATTGGATCTTCAACAAAAGAAGGATCCAACTCTGGGAGAATTCATTGTACAACTCGGGGTGTATACCCCCATATTTTCTTATTTTTTGATTGGGTATATCATAATTCAATATGATTTTTCATTAATTGAGCTTAATTTTCATAATCAATCAAACTCTTGGAAATTGTAGGGAGGTGTATACCCCTGGCGGTGCACCTAATACTCGCCTCCAACTCCGTCCCAAAACCACCTGACTCCTTTGATTAGACCTGACAAACGGGTTGTGTTGGGTGACCCGATTAATGGGTCTAACGGGTTGGGTTGGGTGACTCGATTCATGGGTCTAACGGGTTAGATAGTTTTATTCGCGAATAAAAGACCTAAATCTTATTGGATCCTAAATCCTTGACCCATTATCCGTCTATGGGTTACAGGCACAGGGACTTGACCCAAAAGATCAAGATATTGAAAAATAAAATTAATGAATATTTGTATAGCATTGCAAACTTTTTAACAAATATGCAATTTTCATAAGAAAATTACATTAAAATAAAAAATTCAACAAATTAGTAAAGCTCAAATATTTTGATCATCGTTAGACAAATTTTCATTGTAGATGAAAACGTAAGCATCTAGTGAATCGAAAAAATAATCAAATGTGAAGAAAAAAGTGAATTAAATATGGGTAACTTCTATATGTATAAATAATAATATCTCAGTAAAGCTGAATATATGTTTTCTTAACTAACTAAAATAAAATGATAACTAAAATATCAACAGCTAAGCAAAAACAGAGGGTTAAGGGTTGGGTGCTGATATCGATGGATTGGGTCATATTAGGTTTTTACCCGTGGATAAAAAAACCCGATTTCTATTGGGTCTTAAATTCTCGACCCAATATCCGTTCTTTTTGTGGGTGTCCACGGATGTGTACGAGTTTGGATCGCATTTGTCACGTCTAACTTCGATATTCACGACCCAAACTCTCAAACTTCCCAAAAATATCATTTTTGAATAATCCCTCTATCCCATTACTTTTGCATCGTTATGCCTAATAAAACAGTCCCAATATGTTTACAATACTTTCAAGATAAGGTGGTTTTTTATATTGAAAAAACAAGACTACACATCAAAAAGAGAGAAATTTGAATTTTCCATCTCTTTTTTTTTTTTTTTTTTTTTTTTTTTTTTTTTTTTTTTTTTTTTTGTGCTAGTTTGAATATGTGTTGGGTGAGAGCATTGAGAAAGGATAACATTGTTAAAGCCCTCCTAGAATTACGATATCGGTCAATTTGTTACTCCCTTCGTTTCATAATATAAGCAACATTTGTTTATTTGAATCATTCTAAAATATATACAACATTTCATATTTTAATAACTTTTTCACATAAAAAAATACTAAAATAATAATCATCTGGTATAGTATACCCACTATCTTCTCACACAACTGGTACTGTAAACCCCCACTACCACCAAAAAAATATTGTTTTTTCATCAAATTCCACATAAATTCAACACACATATAAATACGTGTGTCGGGTCAAACCGTTGTCTAGAAACAAGAAAGTATAAAAATAAGGAGACTTGATTTAAACTCCCTCATCCACTTTTCCCCTACCTCTTACTCCCCATTTCACTTTTCTTTACACCTTATTTCCTATCTCAATTCCACTTTTTATTTTATTCAATATATCCCCTTAACCCCTCATTTTATTCCCTTCCCTAGGCAACAAGTTAACCTAATTTTCTCCATTTTGTTTTTTCGTTTCATTTTGAATCTAGAAACCGCTCCCTTCTCTCTCCTTCTTCCCTTTACATGCTTAACTAAAACCCAATCCACCAAATCGAAACCATCAAATCCCTCTGCAAAATTGAAACCGACAAATCCAGGACGATAATCGAAAGCAGAAGCACAATCGAAACTACCACCTCAGTAGAAATCCTAGACACTCACCACCACCACAAGGAATAGCAAAAGTAAACGTAAGGAAGACGAACAAAAGGACAAAGAAGGTAGGATGAAATACAGATTTGTTTGGTGGGACGATGATGGTGATTGTGCATGGCAAATGCATATGTTTGTTGGATGTATGAAAAGTGTTCGATGAAATATCCGAGAGGAATGTGGTTGTGTCGAACGCTATGTTGATTGATTGTCTTAAAGGGGGAGATGTTGGAGATATGAGGGTTGTGTTTGATGGCTTGTCGATGAGGGATTTTACATCGTGAAATGTTATGTTGTCGAGTTATATGAAGACGGGTTATACTGTATTGTATAATAAATGCATAGCAACTTGTTCTCTATATATTGCTACTTTCAATTCAAGTAGTATAATTTTTGTTTTGATTCATGTGTTTTTTCTTTCGTATAGGGAATTCTAAATAAGTCTCTCGAGGAGAATCCAATTGTAAAAACTACCCTTGAAAGGAATTCAAATTTGGGGTTTCCTAGATAAGATGCATGGAAGATGTTCAATTAAATGCCTGAGAGGAATATGGTTGCATCGAACGCTATGTTGATTGCTTGTCTTATAGGGTATATGTTGGGGATATGAGTGTTGTATTTGATGGTATGCCGATGAAGGATCTTACGTCGTGAAATGTTATGTTGTCGGGTTATATGAAGATAGGTTATACTGTATATTTTCTATATTTAATTCAAATACTATAATTTTTGTTTTGATTCATGTGTTTATTCTGTCGTGTACTGCATTGTTAGTATTATATACTGTATTTTTCTTTTGTATATTGCTATGCATCTCGGTTTTATATTGTAAATCAGTTTTTATATTGTAAATCCATTTTAAAATAACAGATATGATTTAATTGTGTGCTGTGTTTTGTTAGGATCATATTTTTTTAACATTCCAAACTGTTTATGACAGTTTATTACATGAAATGACACGAAGATGATAATTTGATCTTAGTTCAAAATTTGCATGAACAATAATGCCCATGTAGTCTCATGAACTTATCAATAAATATGAAGTTGAAATGTTACTTCAACTTAAGGTAGTAAGTCTTGAAAGAAATTTTTATTCTAACCAAGTAATATTTAGGGAAGCAGATAAGTTCCATAAGTTTGGACGTTAAATATGTCATCATATTACATGAAATGAGCATACAAGTCCTAAATGATAAATTAATCTTGATGGGATACAAGAGTAGAAGTAAATTAGATGAGATACTACAAGTATAATGACAATGATATTAAGATAACAATTTGATCTTTGTTCAAAACTTACATGCACAATAGTACCTAAATAGTCTCATGAACTTACCAATAAATATGAAGTTAATGTGTTTTTTTTTTCAAAATTTACATGAACAATAATACTTAACTAGTCTAATGAACTTACCAACAAATGTGAACTTGAATGTATACTGCAAGTTGTTTTTTGTAACCTATGTTGTCTGATATTTATGACATAAGTAATTAAAACTTTACTTTAATTTATTACAATGCACTATGAAAAGAAAGATATATTACCAATATATGCATTAGTCCATTGCATCAAGAGGCTATTTAGTATCTACAAACTTGTAAGTAATATCTTTTGAAGTTGTAGTATTACAAATGTGAACTTACAATATCTTAGAACATGATGCAATATAAATATGAACTTAACATCTAGTTTGTAACATGTTTCTTTACCTAAAGATGTATTTAATGTATAGGTAAGAGTTCTAAGATTTTTTTTTTATGTAAAGATAAGTTCATAGCAAGAAATTACACAATATGTACATTAAATCGATTCACTAGATGAATCTTGTATAAATACACTTCATATGAAGTAAATATAGGTTTGCAATAGTTTATATTGCATATGTGTATTTGTCTCCTTCATGTCTGAGAAAATACAATATAGACATTGCAATCTTTACGAATTGTGTATCAAAAAGTACTACTTACATCAATATAAGTACTATAAATTTAAAGATATACACTTCAATACTCTGATTTTATATTATAAATGCATTTGAGAAAAAAAAATGAAAAAAAAAATATAATTGTTTCTGTTGGATTACAACAATACCAATGAAAATTAACATTTCTATTGGATTATAACAATACATTCTGTTGGATTATAACAATACAAATCAAAAAAACAATCCCGCAACCTCTGATCCAATTTATTCGATCTTTCAACTAACTTGTTCGCTCGTTTTCCACAGTCCAATGCCTCGATCTTTACTTATTGTGTATTAAAGAGTACTTCTCACACTAATAAGAGTACTGTAAAATTAAAGATATACACTTCATTACTTCGATGTTATACTGTAAATGCATTTGCGAAAGTGCAAAAAATGAAAAAATATACAATTATCGTTTTTGTTGCATTTCGACAATACAAATGCAAATTAACATTTTCATTTGATTACAAACGTAGGATTACAACAATAAGAATTGGAAAAAATGATCCCGCAATCTCTGATCCAATCTATCCGATTTCACAATTAACTTGCTCGTCGTTCCCCATAGTCCAATGTCCCGACACTAGTGTTAGCCCACACGACACCGACCATTGCGTAACAATCGGGTTTCACATTTTGTACCATCATTTGGTCGAACACGTCGAAAGCTTCTTTCATAAACCCATTCGAAACATACCCCTAAATCATAACTCTCTGACAAATAATATCCTTCTCTGTCATCCCATCAAACGCCCTCCTAGTCCTCTCTATACACTTGCACTAATTCATATCAATCAACATCGTTCTCACAAACAACTTCGTCGAGCATCTTTGTGCAACTTAACAGAACCCCTGACAACCATCAAACTGTACACCATCAATCCCTCCCTACCATCTCACACCAAGCCATCACATTTCTCTCAAACATTTCATCGAATACCTTTCATGGTCCCTTAATTGCCCGAATTTCGAATACAAACACATCAACCTAGTTCCCACATACGCAACCCCATCAAAATCCATATTCATAACAATCCCACGAACCCCAATCCTAACTCAAATCCTAATCCTTGTCGTCGTCTTCCCCACAAACACAATATTGATTTCTGGAGTGAAAAAAATGCAATTCGATTTGTGAAGAAGATGATAAAAGAAATACAATTGTCATAGGGTAAAGGAAATTAAAGGAGAAATAAGATCAAGAATTAAATATTGGTGTTGATGAATTGATTTTGTCAGGTTGGTGATGAAATTATGGAGAAAAAAGAAGAGAATAAGATGTCACGTAGGACGATGCAAATTGATCATAATGTGATTGAAGTTTTAATTGGATAATAAAATATATTTTTAAACATATAAAAGAATGAAATGTTGATGAAAGATGATTAAGGATTTAATCTCAATTTATCCATAAAAATTTTGGGTCGGTGGGAGTAACAAGTACTCCAAAAATATCCCCGAAAGGATAACTATATCTCGCATTCAAGTGAGCTGTGATTCATGGAACTGGCAACGCAATCCATTTCCCCAATTCGTCAGCATCCTGAAATGAAACGAAACCCACAAACTCTAGCGCCAAATGCATCAAACCAATCGCATCAAAATATCTCTGCTCATAATTCCGTTTTATCACAATCACAGTTCTTTATCTATTTGTCTCTTCAATCGATCAAAAATATCTCCCACACCGCGCCACACATTCGAAATTCCCGATTGCCTCAGCATCAAACACGTGGGATTTCACCAGATTCAGAGACCCAATGGCGGATTTGGCAACCCCAATTATATTTTCTCCATCTTGCCAATCAGCCCTCATCTGGGCACCACTCACCAAAATGCTATGTTTCTCCTCCATCGCCGGCGATTGAGAAATGCCGGCCAAGTTCCGGGTAAATTCCGGCGTGAGATGATGGAGTCGGGGCAGGAGGATGATAATTCGGGGAGTTCTCGTCGAAGAATGATCGAGGAGTGTTGGTCTGGTGGGACCCAGAGAGCTGATTTTCTCAGAAAGTGACTCACGCGCCAAGAAGGGAGGCCGCGCGTGGAGGGCACGCGCCGCTCGGAGGCGGAGTCGTCGGTGGCGATGGAGGGGGAGAGAATGGGGGAGAAAGATCATGGGTGGGCGTCGGTGATAGGGCGGCGGAGGGAGATGGAGGACGCGGTCACGTTGGCGGTGGGGTTCGCCGGGGCGGCGCCGAGGGTGTTTGACTACTTCGCAGTGTTTGACGGACACGGTGGGGCGACGGTGGCGGAGGCGTGTAGGGATAGTATGCACGTGATCTTGGAGGCTGAGGTGGCGGCCGCGGTGGCGGATGTGGAGGAGGGCGGCGCGGTGCTGGGGTTGATTGGGAGAGAGTGATGGCGAAGTGTTTTGAGAAAATGGATGATGAGGTGGCAGGCCGCGTTGACGTGGAGAGGAGGAGTGGGGTGGCGCTAGGGTCGACGGCCGTGGTTGTGGTGGTTGGAAAGGAGGAGGTTGTTGTTGGCAACTGCAGCGACTCCAGGGCGGTCTTGTGTCGTGGTGACTCCGGTGTTCACTTGTCGTCTGATCATAAGGTATCGAGTCTTGGATCTGTCTCTGGTTCGATTATTCAAATTATCAATTGTGCCACTCGTTATATTTTACTGGATAGTTCATGTTCTAGTAACAAAGAACAATATTATGTATATATTGCTTTTGAATTCGGTTGTACTGTTTGATCCCTAAACCGTCACATTCAAGTACTTTCCCGATACTTTAGGCAGCCAAGATTGAAGAACTGATTGGGAAAGACTTGGATCCATTCACGCATTTCTGCACGTAGATCAAAGAATGTTAATCTCGACTTTTTGGGTTGATATATATGGATCACTCCAGGAGGTAGACTACTTCCTTGTTCCAATGACTTTCGCTACATTATTGTTGCCATCAACTGATGAAGCGTGTGACTCGGTTCAACCAATGTTAACTACTTAGATACTGACGTGTTTCCCTTATTTTTCAGCCCGATAGACCTGATGAGTTTGCTAGAATTGAAGCTGCTGGTGGGCTTGTGATAAACTACTATGGCGCCCGTGTAATGGGAGTCCTGGCAACTTCAAGGTCGATAGGTATGCACGATTTACAGATCCCCAAAGCTTGGTTAGAATATCGTGTTTTAAATTCACGTGCGTTGATTCAGGTTCTGACTCAGGTGATCACTATTTGAGGCCATTCGTGATATCTCGACCGGAAGTTAATGTCGATCATCGAACTTCTGATGATGAGTTTTTGATCTTGGCCACTGATGGCTTGTGGGATGTTATGTCCGACCAAGAAGCATGTCAACTGGCAAAAAGTTGTCTCTATGGCGGGAACAGCGAGGCTCCTGAAACCGCGGCTAGCGGGACAGTTATTGGATTTCGAAACAAAGCTTCAAGTGCTGCTGCTCTACTAGCGCAGCTGGCTATTGCTCAGGGTAGTAATGACAACATTACTATTATAGTGGTTGAGCTTAGGAATTCCGAAGTCTAAACCCATTATGAATTCTTTTCCTTCCATCTCCTATATCGTAGCTAGATGAGCAATATAAAAGATGGATAGAACTGATTTCTAGAGACGGGTTGTTGACGGATTTCCTAACATAAACCACTATGACACTAATGTTGTCATTGCTACCCTGAGCAATAGCCAACTGTGCTTGTAGTGCATGTTTCATATCTCAAGTTTCCCCTTGTAACACGGGGGAGTGTTTAGCAACAATAAAAGCAAAACAGTTTAAGAAGCAAAACGAAGCCGTTGGGGATGTTTAGTAAATCTCGATAAGCGTCTTTTTTGCCTCACAAAACGGGTTAGGCTTTTTGAAGAGCTGTGTTTGCTCTTCAGTTTTTTGACTTTTTAGTGTTGTTCTTATAACTTGCTTTACCTTTTACCAAGGGCTATTACTGTTCTATTTGTGTCAAGTTATGTCGTTGAGGAATAATCAAAGTTGTGTTGCATGTTTTACTATTGCTCTGGAGCAGCACTTCTATGACATTACATGACGAGGATAAAGGTCAAAATGTATCATGAAATAACCGAACGCTTACATCCATTCGACATACAACATCAACAGAGGTGACGGAAAAGTAATACTACACCACACAGTTCTCAAATGCATGGATGGACAGCACAGACTACAAAAAAATCACCATACTTGATCCACAAATCAAAAGAATATTCGATTGTCAAAGCTTCAACTCGTTCATATAAAAATGCTTCCGTCAACTAGATTATTGTGACATTTTATTCCGACAGCATTCTTCAAGGTGAACCTTGACAAGAAACCATGAAAAATAACAGACTGGGCTCTTCCCAACATAGGATACATCAACCTAAAATCTACAATCTTCTGTTTACTACAAAAAAAATAAACAAATAAAAAAAAATAGCACACAGGCTCTACGCGATGCCTGCTCAATCTGATATCCTCATCTCGACACCCAATGCATCTTTCACCAACTCATAAGTTACAAAAGCAATGGCAATGGATGGCACCACCTGAAGAAAATAATGTTAGACCAGTGCAGAAGCTAGATAAATTATATATGGATCATATAACAACAAATCAAGCCTTTATCCCATCAAGTGAGGTCGGCTACCTAAATACGACGACGCCATTCCAATCTGTCATGTACATCATCTTCTATAAGATTATGATAGACCATATCATATTTCAAGGTTTCTCTCATGATCTTTTTAAGTCTCCCCCGTCCTTTCTTGACATGTGTTAACTCTAAGTTTCACATCTTCTAACAGAAACTATGACTCGTCTGCGTTTCATATGACCATACCATCTTAGTCGTGACTCCCTCATCTTAACTTCTATTGGAGCCACCACCACTTTCTGTCTGATAATTTCATGTCGTATCCTATCTATTCTTGTATGTCCACACATCCACCTTAATATTTTTATCTCGTTTACACTCATCTTCTGTACATGCTGTCACTTAATTGTCCATCATTCTGACTCATACAGCATCACTGAAAGAATAGGTGTCTTGTAAAACTTTCCTTTTAATTTGATAGGTATTTTATGATCACATACCACCCCTAAAGTGTCCTTCCATTTCACCCAACCTGTTTTAATCCTATGATCAATATTTGTATCAATTCCTCCATTCTTATGTAGCATCGAACCTAAATATTTGAAAAAATTCGTTTTAGGGAGAAACTCTATTCCCAACAATACATTCTCACTGTTTGTTTTACTACTCTCATTAAAGACACATTTCATATATTCTGTCTTGGTTCTACTGATCCTTAATCCCTTACTTTCCAACGTCTCCCTCCAAATCTCAAGTTTTTCATTCACCCCTTCTTTCGTATCGTCTATCAGAACAATATTATTACTGAAAAGTAAACACCATGGTACTTCATCTTGTATATGCCTAGTGAGATCATCCATTACTAAGACGAAAAGATATGAGCTCAAAGTTGATCCTTGGTGTAAACCCACTTTAATAGAAAAAACAGTCGATTCACCAACATAGGTTCGCACACATGTAACAGCTTCTTCATACATGTCTTTCATAATCTCGATATACCTACTCGTCATCCTATCTTTTCTAAAGTTTTTCAAATCATTTCTCTTGGAACAGAATCATACGTCTTTTCTAGGTCGACAAAATAAGTGATGGATCATAGAAGAAATAATATGAAACAGATTTCAGATAAGAAATGGAAGACCAACGAGAAAACTCTCCAAGACCTAGAAGCTCTTTACTCAAGCCTCTATCCGTCTATATGTCTATCCTTGAGGCAAAAGAACAAATTTTTTAGGTTTTATTGAGCAAAATTTCAGACGCTTACAGCACGAAACATGTTTCCACAATCACGAGCTAAAACTAAGAATGGCACATTACTGTGACCTTACTCACCTTGACCGAGTTTGGCACCAATCCCTTATATAGTGCACGAATGCCCTCATACTGAATGGTTTTCCTGAATGTATCCACCATACCATTATATTCCAGCGGGGCCTTGGATATGCCGTCACCTGTGATAACGGATGAAGCATCCTTCCATCCTACCATCTGCATCCTCCTGCGGACAACATCCAGAGGATAAGCAACAGTTTGGCCGATGGTACCTGCAGCGGCCCCACAAGCAAGCTTTGTAGCGATATTCAATTCGGAGTCTTGAGCAAGTCCAAAAGGTTTCGATTTGATCAACCAGTCCTTCAGAGATTCGTAGACGCCAAAATTGAGACCCACATAGGGAATCTGGAGGAGTAAGGAAAGTTTAGTCCAAAAGTTCGCTCTTCTGAATGATTGCTGAAAGCAGTTCCATTGTCATGTTTTGTATTGCACGGTATTATGGAGAAAAAATCATAAATGAATAGAAACACATGAATGGAATGCAGTACATAGCTACTGACAAATTTCAAGATACTGGAAACAAATGCCACAAAGACAAAGTCGGCATAACAATTATATTGAAAGGAAAAACTTACAACACCAATGACAGAGGGGAGCCAGCCCTTGTACAAAGCCCTCGGGCCTTCTTCTCGAAGTACAGTTGACAGCGCATGAAACATTCCCCTGTACTGGTATGGAGACTTTTCTGTCTACATAAGAAGTGAATATAAACTATCCAGCTTCAACCCAGAGCAACCAAAAGTGTAGATGATGCCGGCGAATAGAAGAATTAACCCGAAAAGAACAACGAGCGCTAGTAGTACCTGTACAGTAAGCCTGCCTCGTACCATGTCCATGGGATAAGTCGCAGACATGGCAATTATTCCAGCGCATGCTCCAGCAGCAACACGTAGAGGAGGCGTGAGCTCAGCATCCTCTGCAATGCATGAAATATGCCTTTGCTTAGAAAATCTATACTATAATGTCTCCTTTTAGCACTGAATCCCTTCAAATCGAAGTCATTAAAGTAAATTAGTGTCCCCCTTATTTCTATGTCAATGGTATATGCAGTTATGGCGATGAAGGAAGTATACAAGAGAAGTGCTAATTCCATTGGATGTTGCCACTTGAAGCAAACAATATCCATGATTCCACATCCCAAAAATCAACCCATATGTAACAACGACATCATATAATGGGTGGTGAAATGACGCCGTCGTATTCATGGAGCCGACCCCACTTGATGGGATAAAGGCTTGATTTGTTATTGTATCATATAATGGGTGGTAACAAGGATACCAATAGTGTCCATCAAGTGCTGAGCCAACTATTTGGTCGCTGTGCTCTTTCGAGAGGGACACAGATAGAAAGACATTGCCTTAAACTAAATGGAACTCAGATATCATCAACGATAAGCATACCTTTGCCTGTTTGCCATCGATAAAGAAACAATACACCCCTGCACAACAGAGCATGGAAAGCCATCAGAAGGAAATATGAAGTACACTAAGTTTTTGAGAGAATTGGCATTCAACTAAAAGTGACATGATTTAACATGGCTGAATAATGGCAGCAGTGAAAAATTAGCACGTTAAAAAAGGGCAGCACCATAATTAAAAAAAGAAGAGAAAAAAGAAGAAGAAGTTCCTGATATCCTATTAATCAACTAATATAATTTAACAAAGTTCATCATATGGGTCCATCTCATTAACTAATAATCCACTTTTCACCTTCACGCTGTTGTGTGGTACAAATACAATCAGTTCTTTTCTTCTCCCCCACCCCATCGGTGATGCCTAAAGTTACACACACACACACACAAAAAAGAATCAAGGGGGAAGGGCACAACACAATTTGATGAAACAAACTTACGTAGCTGCTTGCTCATAGCTGTAAAACTTGACGGCCGAGTTGGGAATTATTCGTGCACAGTTGGTCCCATTGCCTTTGAACAAACCTCGAAACCCTTCAGTCTGCAATATATACTTCAATCCTTGGATTGTTCCATTGTACTTGATGCTATAGGGATTTTGGACCTGCAATTGTAATAAGACATCACTCCAAGATGCAATTTGTATGGTGAAGTGTTTATAATTATGAACAAGTGTTTTTTTTTTTTTTTCCCAATAACAAGGTTTTTTTTTTATAATAAAGAAAATCTCCCTGACTTTTTGTCTTCTATCTTGATTGCCTCAATTCTATTTTCCTGCTTTCAGAGTTGATAATAAGCCCACAGTCATCACGCTCCATTCTCTCTATCCTAAAGCAAATATTATTCCCAGTTTCCTTCAACCAGCTACATCGATGGATCTGCTAATACTCCAAAGTTTCATTTGTTCAGTTCTTAAGAATACAAGCATAGCGACAAAGAGCACACACTTAAAAAAAAAATACAAAAGTAAAAGAAATACCTGCAAGAGGATCTTCAACCGTTCCAACGGAGCAACTGCAGTTCGTGACCTGAAACCGGGTAGAAATGGATATTAGTCTAACAAGGTACAGAAGCACTGGGTAAGAAGGTGAAAGTTGGTGGTCTGAACCATATTCCTCAGTAATTCTGCAAACATATATCCAGCCATTAAAAGTTCTATCAGAATCAGAAGATATCTAGGATTAAGTAGATCTTGGCTAAGGGGACCGAAGATTTGTGATCAAGCTATAAGCATGACTAAAAGTAGATACAACAGAAATGGCTGTGTCGAAAGCAATCCCAACACGCCCACATGGCATATGTTCAAAAAAAAACCTAGATATTTTCACAAGGATTTACATGTGATACTCGGATTCCAAAAAAGACCAGTAAAGTCAAAGAAACTAGTGTTGATACTCGAACGAAATCCTGTTTCTCTATTTCACAGTAAGACAGACTATCACGTAGAAGACGACGGTTTAATCAGAAGTATACTGTCATCAGCAGCAATGGAGGAACTACTCATTGCCCTCAATCGCACTACCTAATCAGAGATCTTTTCAGCAAGCTTAAATTCACAGGACACACATAGTAACATGCCTTCACCGCCTCACACTTTGCCATCCACTACGGGATCCGTAAACATCTTCCCGAAACACCATCGGGAACCATAATCATCCTCGTAACTTAGTTTTACAAGAATACCATGTTCCAATCATCTCCTTACCCAAATGTCAACATTCAATGCTTTTCATCACTAGCTTAATCTTACTTGCAGAATTTGACCTGCCATGTTATTCTCCAACAACCTTACCTCCCAAAGGCCTCTAGAACTTGGAGTTAGTCATCTCGTGACCCTGTGCCTGACACTTTGATACCTCATTTCAACCAAAAAGGATATAACCTAACACTATCGTTAAAAAGAACAACTCAACAGTAAACACCTGTAACATATCACTTGGTAACCCAATGAAAGGCATATACTTTATCTATACTAAAAAACCACCCAATTCACACTCCTTCATTACCCATCCATAGCCTACATATCAGCGACATTACGATACTCATCCCTGGTGCACAACTAATGCAATCTCCAATTCCGTAGGAGAATAACGGCGATCACATTCATGCAACTGTAACTTACTTGATTTTTCGCCCCCTTTTTCAGAAATTATTTTACATATTCTACACTAGCTGCAAAACCCCCCGCATTTTTCTCCATTTCACATTTCCAAAGCATACCACCAACAAACAGCATCTGATTCTCAGAATCCAACCACACAAAAGAATCACACATCACCGAATAACAACTAATCATCAATCAATCAATCAATCAATCTCTATATCGAGTGCCTATAATTGTAATCATATAGCAAGAAATGAGTGACAGACACTCCACCGGCGACGCCACCGGCAACAAGCGACTTGCAAACGCTGAGAATCGCGTGACCGGGAGCCTTGACTCCTTCTCTAGCAAGCTTCGCTTCTTCAGCCAAGTTCACGATCGTGGTCGTCACCGCGGACTCGCTCGTCTTCACATCCTCCGACGCCATTACTACTCCCAAAAAAAACCCTAAAAATTGATCTAAACAATAATCGAATTCCTCCTCGATCCGATTCAACGACGAAGAATCGAGAACCAGTAATCGAGTGAGTGAAATCAGTGAGTTAGGGATTTGCGGTGGCGATGACGGCGGCAGCGGCGGCGTAAGAGGAGGAGAGGGGTATGTGTGTGTGAGTTTGATGTGGTGTTGAAGAGAAGAGGAGAGTTGAAGAGCAAGTGAAGAGTGGACACGTGTGTTTGTTTGTTTAATGAGTTGACAAATTTGGGTGAGTTTTTGTGTTGTGTAACTTGTGTTTGTTGTTGTGATGGTGTAGCGAGTCTGGCCACATATGACACGATTCTTTCTTTTTTCTTTTTTTCAGCAATGTTCCTGATCCCCTTCTTTATCCTCATATTTGAGGATTTTGATGAAAATAATCAACTAATGGTTTTTCTATGCTTATCCATATCCTCAAGCTATTCTCTATCTCTTTTCTCCTTCTCTATAATTGAAAAACTCAAAAGCCGTTCCTTACCAAAAATTTCATCCTCTCTTGTTTGAAATTCAAATTTCAATGATTTCTAATAAACATTTGTTCTTGAAAGGGATGATATTCTAATATTTCAATCGAAATCAAATGTTTCTACCCTTGTGGTTTGTAATCACAAGCTTCGAATAGACGATTTGACTTTGTTTGACAATTAAATCAATTGATGTTTACAAGGACGTTTTGTAATGGAATTTAAGCGTTGTGATTTTGTTAAGTCACAAGGATTGAAGGTTTATTCGCGACGTAAATTTAGGCCAACATCAAGTTAGAAATGATTGTCTTATGACAAGGTTAGTAATAAGGAGCTGATTTGTCTCAGTTACTGAGATATGATCTGATTGGCATCAATTAAGCATGTCATCAATTAGTTTCTATTAATAAGCTATGTACTTGGCTACAAAAAAAAACCAACTAATTAATTGGAGAAGGCAAGCAGTTAGCACCTTCTTCCACATCTTCTTTCTCTTACTCTCGTCCCCCTCTTTTTCCTCTTGTTTAATCCCTTCTTCACCAATTATCACGCAACAATTGGTGTTCTCGTCGAGTCAGACCTCCAACATGCCTAGCACTCGTAGCAACGACCAGAAAAACCAATTGGCAACTGTACAACAATTGGCCAGTGACACAGCTGCTGCTGTTGAACAGTTACGGCAAGACCTTATTTCCTCTAATGCCAATCAATTGACGACAGACAGACTCATGGAACTCTTAGACCAGTGGAACAACGGCTTATAGCTTCCATCCTAGTAGAATATGCAAACCGACCAGCATCCTCAACTCAGTCCACATCAGGTATTCTCGAGAGACCATACACTAAAAACAACACCCCACCAACCAACATTCCACTACCCACTAATAGTGAGACCCAAACTCCCAGTAGACCTCTACGCTTGACGTTCCCGCGGTTCTCGTCCGGTGATCCATCCGTTTGGCTCTTCAACATGGGTCATTATTTTCAATACTATCAAACCCACCAAGATGATCGGCTACTACTCGCTGCAATGCATTTTGATGACCCTGTCATAAGTTGGTATCAAGGAATGGCAGCTGAAAATAATCTGCCAAATTGGGAAGGCCTTTGATCGTGCTATCCGTCGTCGATTTGGCCCTTCGGAATATGATGATGCCACTGCTCTTCTTGCTAAATTGTCTCAAACAAGATCCGTTCTCGATTATTAAGCGGCATTTGAAAACCTTGCTAGCAAAGTTCGTGGCCTCTCCTAGGATCACCTTCGCAGCTTGTTCATCTCCGGCCTGCAAACCCGGGTGCGCATCGCTGTACAAGCTCACCGACCAGTGGATTTGCACGATGCCTTCGCCTTAGCCCGTATGTATGAGACTCAATTTCAAGAACAGCAGCAGACCACTGCCACCAAGTCCATTAGCATCACCCCTCCCCTCCGCCCATGCACCCACACCACAACAACCTCATTCCTGACTACATGTTAAGAGGATGACGGAAGAGGAAATGCAAGCAAGGCGAGATAAAGGCCTCTGTTTCAATTGTGACGAGAAATTTATATGCGGGCATCGCTGCAAAGGCCGTCTATCCCTCTTATATTTGGACGGCTTTGATGATCCACATGATGAATTGCCGCCAGTAGAGAATGACGATCCTGAAACCTTATCGTCAGAGATCAGTCTCAACGCTCTCTTTGGTCAGCGATCCGCCAAATCTATGCGCATGTCCGACATGGTTCGAGGTTAGTCTGTTCAAGTGTTGGTGGATGGAGGAAGCACACATAATTTTATCTCCGCACGAATGTCAAAATTCCTTTCTCTGTCTCGGTCCCCGATGTCGTCCTTCCAAGCCTTGGTAGGGAATGGACAGACGCTCCAGTGCACGGCTGCTTGTCGTGATGTATCTATACAGATTCAGTCCCATATATTTATAATGGACCAATTCATTCTTGATCTGCAAGGAACCAATATTGTGTTAGGGGTTCAATGGCTCGAGACCTTGGGTCCAGTGCTAACAGACCATGCCAACATGACAATGGAGTTTAATCACAGTGGAAAGACAGGCTTATTATGAGGAGATCCAACATGGCTGCTGAAGCTCTTTAAGTTTCCCCTTTCGGTTTCTTTTAAGCTCATGGCTGGTGAAGCGTTTAGTGGATGCTATATGTGTTTATGCTTTGCTTTTGATTAAGGGCAAGAAAAGGAATCATAACAGATACCTCTAGCCATACAATCCCTTCTTGCAGAATATGAGGATATCTTCTCCGCAACAGTCGGGCTTTCTCCCGTGCAAGATGTTGACCACCAAATTCCTCTGAAGATGGGCAAGGAGGCAATCAATGTCCATCCATATCGCTACCCCCACTACCAGAAGAACGAGATTGAGCGTTTGGTCTCAGAACTTCTCAGAGATGGGGTCATCCACTCTAGTTGCTCAGCATTTAGTTCTCCGGTTCTCCTGGTCAAAAAGAAAGACGGCTCTTGGCATTTCTGTGTTGATTACAAACAACTAAACGCAGCCACTTTCCGAGACCAATTTCCCATTCCAACTGTTGACGAGCTGCTGGATGAGTTACATAGCGCTAAGATTTTCTCAAAATTAGATTTACGCTTGGGATACCATCAAATTAGAATGGAACCTAAAGATATCCACAAAACTGCATTTCGGACCTATCATGGCCACTTCGAATTCCTTGTCATGTCTTTTGGTCTAACCAATACACCGTCCACCTTTCAATCACTCATGAATGATGTATTCTGCCCCTTTCTTCGTCGTTTTGTTGTCATATTCTTCGACAATATTCGTGTTTACAGCAGGGATTTGGAACTTCATATGGATCATCTCCGTGAGGTATTTGACACTTTACGACAAAACCGTCTTGTGGTCAAGTGCTATTTTGCTACAGCGGTTGTAGAATTTCTTGGACATATTGTTTCAGCATAGGGGGTCTCCGCAGATCCAAGTAAGCTGGAGGCTATACGAAGATGGCTGACTCCTACCACAACCAAGCAGGTCCGCGACTTCTTGGGATTAACAGGTTATTATCGACGCTTTATTCGAAGTTATGCATCACTGGCTGCTCCTCTCACTGATCTCCTAACCAAAGATGGCTTTGTGTGGGGTAATCAAGCTAAACAAGCTTTCAACATCCTTAAGGAGGCCTTGAGTTGTGCTCCTATTTTGGCGTTACTTGATTTTTCCATTCCTTTTGTTGTGGAGATGGATGCCAGTGGTATTGGGATTGGTGCTGTGCTGATGTAATCAGACCATCCGATAGCCTTTTATAGCCGAAAGTTGTCACTTCTTATGCGAAGCAAATCAACTTATGTCAGAGAGCTATTTGAAATACAATCTGCAGTGCAAAAGTGACGACAATATTTGCTTAGGGTTCATTTCCTTATTAGAATATATCATCTTCCGCTTCATCATCTTCTCAGTCAAACTATTCAAACGTCGAAGCAGCAGCAATTTCTTTTCAAGTTAGTAGGATTCGATTACTCCATCGAATACAAACCAGGCAAGAGAAATATTGTGGCAGATGCCTTATCATGAGCTCACGATGATGACAATCTGGAAGGAGCATTTTGGAGTTTATCCCATTCTGTGAATGTAGACCTTGACGTCCTTCGAGCTGAGCTACTAACCAATCAGAGGATGAAGGATATTATTGAGGCTCTCCAACATGGCCCGGGCTCTCTACCAGGCTGGACGTATTCAGCAGACTTAATGTATCATCGAGGTCGCCTTTTTCTATCTGCAACCTCCTCACTTGTGCCATCTCTTATGGTAGACTACCACTCCAGCCTTAGTGGTGGTCACTCTGGAGTGCAGAGAACAATGCAGCGCCTCTCAGCTCATTTTCAATGGGATGAAATGCGCAAGGATATCACAAGGTTCATCCAGACTTGCAACGTTTGTCAGAAATGGAAGCCGACTAATCAACATCCATATGGACTACTTGAGCCTATTACACCACCTGACTCTTTATGGCGGATCTCTCTATGAACTTCATTATTCACTTACCACCTTCAGCAGGCTATACTACTATATTGGTGGTGGTTGACCATTTCTCTAAAGGAGCTCACCTTGCTGCTTTACCGTCACGCTATACAACCACTAAGGTAGCTCATGTTTTTTGAGATATGGTCGGAAAACTTCATGGAATTCCCAAGTCTATCATTTTCGACAGAGATGCTATCTTCCAGAGTGCATTTCGGAAGGAACTGTTCACGCTCCAAGGTACAAATTGAGCGAGTCAACCGCTGCATTGAACAATTTCTCCGCTCATTTGTTTATAACCAGCCATCTCAGTGGGTTAAGATACTTAGTTGGGCAGAATTTTACTACAATACCACATTCTAGGCCTCTACGGGTATGATGCCATTCGAGGTCACATTCGACAGAAAACCTCCTTCACTTTTGGCCTATTGTGCGGGCACAAGTGCTGTTAAAGCTGTAAATCACGATCTGCGGACCGGAGATGTTATTTTGGCTCAATTGTGAGCTAATTTATCCAAGGCTCAAGAAGCTATGAAAACCCATGCTGATAAGCATAGGATAGAGGTTTATTTCAGCCCAAGTGATATGGTACTTCTTCGCCTTCATCCTTATCGTCAATTGTCTGCTAGGACAACATCGGCACACAAATTGGGGCTTTGCTATTATGGTCCATTTCTGGTAGAGGAGCGAATTGGGCAAGTGGCTTATCGACTATTGTTTCCATCTTCCAATCGCATACATCCCATTTTCATTGTACATTGCTGAAACCATATAGGACTTTACATACAACTATGGTGCACCAGGTGCCAGAAGCAGCCACTGACCAACATCCTCTGCATAAGTCTCTAGCAATTTTGGGTCGTCGGGTTATTATCAGAGAGTACAAACCAGCTTCGCTGGTACTGGTCCAGTGGGAAGGGCTTACTCCCAAAGATTCAAGCTGGGAAGATGAGCAGCTCTTGAATAAAGCCCGACTTGAGGACAAGTCGTCTCTCTGGGGGAAGGAATGTTACATCACAAGGATTGAAGGTTTATTCACGACGTAAATTTAGGCCAAAATGGAGCTAGAAATGATTGTTTTATGGAAAGGCTAGTAATAAGGAGTTGATTTGTCTCAGTTATTGAAATGATCTGATTGGCGTCAGTTAAGCATGCCATCAATTAGTTTCTATTGATAAGCTATGTACTTGGCTATAAAAAAAGCCAACTAATTAATTGGAGAGGGCAAACAGCTAGAACCTTCTTCCACATCTTCTTTCTCTTACTCTCGTCCCCTTCCTTTTCCTCTTGTTCAATCCCTTTTTCACTAATTATCACGTAACAAATTTTCAATAAATCAAATTTCCAGTTGTTTTTTTTTTTTTTTTTTCAACTAAGGGAATCCATATAAGGAAAATCACTGGGTACATAAGATGAAAAAGTGAATCCTCACTCGTGTACATTATACTTGTGAATTTTGGGAGTTATTGTTGCCACGTACGTTTTGGAATGAGATTGTACATTTATAGTTATTTTAAACCGTTCAATTTTAGGTCTTTTGATTCAAGGATTAGAAAGTTGGAATGATTTCAATTTTGATAATCATGTTTCATAGGAGTAAATGATCACATGTAATGACGGGTTTGTTGAAAATGGATATCGTTCATAGCATTTTTATGAGTGTTTTTAACTATCTTAGTTAAAGACACTTTAAACCCCTCAATCCCATTTTAATTTACATGTAATTATTTGATTCTATATATGATTTTATATATATGTAGATTTTTTATGAGATTTGATGAGAAAATAATATTTTTTTAGAGATAGTGAGATTTATTGTAACGGTTGAAAGAGAAGATAGTGGATGCACGATAGAAAAACGTGATTAATTTGATTTGTTTCAAATTTAAAATTTGCTAAAGGAGGTTACATCATTATAAATATATAATACAAATGTATGGAATTTTTTTGTTAGTCCTCCACATATCATTTTCTTATTGATTAATAGTTATGTATATGTCAACATCCTATTGGTTTAAATATATCAACTCTTTATTGTTTTATACATGATGTCAACATCTTATTGGTTTAAACACATCAACTCCTTATTGGTTTATACATGATTATTAAAAGCATCATTATTATTATGCACATGAAAGGTTTGAGCCAAATCACTAACAAACATCATCAATTTGGTTTAGCATCAAAGACAATCATATTGTACCAAATCTACATGTTAAAGGAGTAAAACCAAACCAAAGATAGAAATAAGATGAAAGCTTACAATAACAAGTGAACTCAAAACGCACTTATACCATCCGAGATGTAAGGGCTATCATCGGTGTAGGTCTAGTTACAAATAAATTGGGACAACCTAAAAAGAAAAGGTTGCATGCATCATGGAATGAAGGGAGTATTTCATCAACATATTTTTTGATGTGAATTTTATTGTGATACGAACAAATATTATTAATTTTGGTAATTTTTCTTGAAATTTTAATAACAGTTTAAATTGTGATGTAATTTTGATAAGGATGAAAAATAAAACTCAATAAAATATGTGTCCAATGGTACAAAAATGAAACTACTGTATACAAATTTGGACAGTGAGAATACTATCCACGATTGATTGATAATGTGAAGCATACTACGACTCAATACAGAAATAAGTGTTTTTATTAAAAAAAATCGAACAAAAACATATAATTTCAAGAAGGTTCGATATTTCACAAAACAATCCAAATGTGTATATTTTTGTTTTTAAACTTAAAATTAAAATTTCAAAAAATGATTAAGTTAAAATAACCCCATTTGATCCGTTCTACCTGTCCCAGGGTAAATTCTAGTCCCAAATTTTTTCACGACAACTCAACCCTTGTGATGTGTCAATTTCTTACGAATCAAGCAGCAACACCTTCATCAAGCGTCTCATGCTTTTGTTTTGCTTAATGAAAGTCTTTTGAAACAATTTGTGTCTCTTTTTTGTGTTTCGACAAGCACAAATGAGCCACACACTCAACAAGAATGAATCAACAACCAAACAGCAACGATTTAAGATCAAATAATCAGCTTTTTATTGCCTTCCCAACAATACAAAGGAACCCATGAATTTACAAGGCAACGCACACCCCACGCTTTCTTGTCAAACTCTTTTTTTTTTTTTATCTCACTAATGATCCGTAGGACACACACAACCTTTGTGTTCTCAGCCTGATCACGCTCTCAAAATATATGATATATGATGATCAAGGATCATCTCTTTTTATGGACAATGCTATAAGATTTTAGATTGGAAAGCTAACCCACGCAAAATACCATCAAAACAGATTTACAACCAAGAACAATATCTTTTAACCCGAACAATATCTTTGTCATGTTTTTCCCACCATATCTTCTTACTTTACTTATCTTCCTGATCCTTATCTTCCATGATGATATCTTTCACAAATCTTCTCACAAGATTTGTTCCAGCGACTCACTCAATAATCGACCCCAATTCATGGGTTTTTCTCTTTACCTTCGTACGAGGCCCGTCCACGCTGCTACCCTTAGCATGGACTTCGAACTTTAGAAGTCGAACTCAAGGTTTCCTTCGAATGAACCCGACCTATATCTCGCCTTTGGCCACCATCAAACCAAGCCTTTTCTAGGCTTCCCAACGTTCATGCCCAACTCTTAACGTGGCTCCAAGCATGGGAAATAATGCTATAAACTTTGACTTGGATTTGATCTTAGGAGATCTCTTCCCCCCTGTATTAGATAACAGCAAAAAACCCACATGGCAGGAACAACCATTGCCCCCCTCATGTAGTCTACTTATCCATTTAGGATTTCAAAGCGAACCAAACTTGGCACGAAGCCAAGAAAGCTCGTCATCGGTCTTCGTTTGCCAACACTAAGGAATCTCATCACGTTCGTTGGTCCTTAAAATGCATCACACTCACGTCTAAGTCCAAACGTCACGCTAATCATGCCTCGTGCACCTTTGTATTTGCCTTGTCCCGTGACAACACTCACAATCCCTTGGAATATGCCTCGCGCATCCAAGTGTTAACACAACGTGTCATGCCTTATAAACATTCTCTCGCCTTTGCAACGCGCCTCGCTCGTGTTCAAATCCTCGCGCAATGTTTCTCGTTGACACTCGTTTGCCCTTGCAACGCGCTTGCTCGCGTTCAAGTCCTAATGCAACGTCGTTCCTGTCTTGCAATCATGACCCCGCGCTCGCAAGAACTCTCAAGCACGCTTCATCCCCGCTCCGCATTAGCGAGGTTGTGACACTACCCAATCTACAAATCCATTTTTTCCCTTATATTATATACCAAAATAATATTTTGTTACACACTAACCAAACCTACTTATAAAATATTTAACCTTCTCAGACTCCTCCTCTCTCGGCCTTGAGATCGTGGAAGAGAACTGATTCCCTACCTATCTTCTCCGACGCCTGACACCATCGCACAACCTTTTTCATCGGCGCCGTGGTGGTAAAGCCGCCATAGGATTGTAGCTGAATTGTTGAATCGCAACTGCTAATTAAGGCAACTAACTGTTGACCTTGGATCACCTTATTGATTATAATTTGTTGACTTTGTGTACGTAAGGGGATGTATCAAATCCTATTATTAGGCAATAAACCCAATCACTCTCTGCCACCAAAAATTACATATCCATGTTTTCGTTTCATGGGATGCGTTTATTGGAATTCTAAAGCGAATAAACCTTTAAGGCTCAATTTGGTGTGGATGAATCACACTCGAATGGAAAAGTGTGTTCCACTCAAATAAAGAAAATTTTGTTTGGATTGTCAATTCCAACGTAACCACACATTCCAATCAAGATAGGAATGGAATCGGTTGAGATTTGTTTTTCTTGATCCTTTCTTTTCTTTTTTTCTTTTTGCAACTTATTTACCTCCTGTAGAATTACAAAGCGTAGTTTTGGGACAAAATGAACGAGTTTGTTTTGGTTAAAAGATTAATTCTTCGATCAGTTGTAAAATTAAAATTTAAATCAAAACAAAATAAAATAAAAAAGTAGGGGTGAAAAATTTAGAACTGAAATTAAATTAACCCAAAAATTAAAATCTCTTGAATTTATAATTAAGATTACAATCAATTTTTGAAGATAAATGTATGTTGCGTTTGGAATGTATTTTTATCTCATTAAAACCTGGAGATAAATGTACTTTTATCCCAGCAAATTAACCCAAAATGAGATACATGTATTTTATTTTTAAATTAATCATTTTTTGTAATTATTATTATTTAACTATTATTATATTAATATTCAATTTTAAATTTGGTTGACTTAAAATTTATTTTTAATTGGATTAATAAATAGAGCATTTCATTCGGACTGTACCAACCAAACAGCCTTGAAACAACTCATTCTATTCCAATCTTCATTCTTACAGAATACTACTACATTCCATTCCATCCCAAAACCATTGCTGCGATCCATATGCAAGAGAGATTTCGAGTTGGAATCGCAAAGATTTTGAAAATGTTGTTGTCCCAAGAATGTGTATATAGCATTGTAATATGATTCGAGTATATATAGTAATATTGTTGAGATATAATAAAAGGTTAATAATGATGTTAGATATGCACTTAGGTCCTGTTCGGTATGACTTTTGATTCTGCATTTCTGTTTTGGATTTTCTGACTAACGAGAGGTCATTGTTAGTTCTTTGTCACAAAGTTGACTGATAGAGAGTAGATTGTGATCTAAACCATCTACATATGCAACATTATGAATAGTGATCATACTTGTTCCCAAAGTCCCATAAGCTTTCGTCTTACCAATCCCACTATCACCGAAAATAACATTTGGTCCATCTTTGGCTTTGAAGTCAGTGTGTAAAGCCAAGTTTTCAGTCATGTGCCTTGAGTATCCACTGTCTAAATACCAAATTTGTTCATGATGCTCCTGCAAGGTATCAATAAATACGCACGAGTTGGTCCCCAATTTATCTTGGGTTCAGGGGGTTAGTAAACAAAGACTTAGGGACCCATATCCACTTTCTCTTTGAAGGTGGATAGGTCCAACATACACCTGCAGGATGTCATGATTTGTAACATAGATAACATTTCTTATTCGTGGCATTTTGCAAACTGTTATACTGTGAATGATGTCTACTATGGCTCAGTTCATTTAACCGATGTCTGTTCAGTTTTCTTGTAAAATCCTAAAACAGGTTTGCTAGTCTGAAAACCACGTGGAGGAGCAACAGTTCTAGATCTATTAGGATTTGGTACTGTGATCTTAGATCTCATATGTTTACCTGTTTTCTTATAGGACTTCTCAGTACACTTCCTATCGGACTTTGTCTCATAGGTACTCTGTTGCATGGGCACATCAGGAACTAATGGTTTAACAAACTTAACGAAAACTATAGGTGTGGGCCTTTTTAATTTTATTTTTTCTAAGGCAGGAACATGCTCACACCCTATCTTTTCTCTAGAGTCTCCTCTATGTGAAATCTGATCAAACACAGCATGCTTATTCTATTTTCTAACAGTTTCTTTCAATTCAGACTTCTCCCTAGTGAGGGTCCCTATCTGGGATTTCTGTGATCAGATCATAGAGTTTAGTGAGTCTATTTCTAATTCTAGTACATTTTGATTCTTAGACTTTTTGTCTATGGACTCTAAATCAGACTTTAGGAGATCTCTCTCCTTCACAGCCATACACTCTCTATCTAGCACTCTGTATATTCTAAAAAAGTCAATGAGTTTTTTAGACAGGTCTCTAATCATTTCTCTCATCTCAACGTCAGACACCTCAGGATTAAAGAAGTCAAATACCTCATCAACATCAAATTGTCTAACCATTAGACAGAGTTGAGCTTCCTTATCAGATTCAGAAGATTCAGTATCACTCCAGCTCTTGTCTGCCAACATTGCCTTTAGCCTTTGGCATTTTGATTGTTTGTTGTTAACAGACTTTGTTGCCTTCTCCTTCTTGGATTGGCTATCAACAGACTTAGATGTTTTTCTTTTCCTGAAAATAGTCTGATGCAAAGTGACCAGTCTTACCACAATTGTAGCAGACATCTCTGTTATCTCTTTTCTTGGTTATCTGTCTGGCATAACTGCGGATCCCCTTTTTCACAAAGGAATTTATTCTCCTGGTGATGAATGACACCATCTCCTCTCGTCAAAGTCTAGATCTGTCATATCATCTTCATCATCATCAGTAGATGTAACAGACATATTCTTGTCTGTTGAACAACTAACGAATAGACGACGTGTTCGAAGAGGTCTTCTTCAAGGGCTTGGTAAAGATAAATCTTTGCCCTGTTGTCGATTCCCACCATCCTTTTGTCTTCGTCAGACCATTGGTTCTTTGGCTTAGGGATCATCTTTGTTGGATCTTGTGGATCGAAACACAGTGGTTGATAAGGACCATTGAGAATAGTCTCATACAGTTCCTCATCAATAGCATCTAGAAATTCCCTCATGCGTACCTTCCAATTACCAAATCTCTCGATGTTACACATCGGAGGACACAAACTCGTGGAGCCGTTAGCCATCATAACAATCAAGTACAGAAATGATAACTAAGAAAATCAAGAATTCTAACAGAAAGATAAAGATAGACAGCAATTTCAAGAAATCTAACCAAATCAAGAAATCTAATCAAGTCTAGGATCCTTCACAAAATGCTAATTTTATATGAAGAACCTGCTCTGATACCAACTGAAAGGACTACAACGATTACAACAATATAGCCTAGAGGGGGGGTGAATAGGCTAAGTGATCAATATTCGATTCTAATTCGAAATCTTGAACCGAACACAGCGGAATAATAAAGTTTTAGTTCTAACTGACCGTTCTTGATTCGATTGTTGGTTGTTGAATAAACATAAAAATTCAATCAGCAGGAAATGTAAAATGGACACCAGATATAACGTGGGAAACCCTAGTTCGGGGAAAAAAACCCACGGAACAGCACAGTAAATCCACTATCACAAAATGGATTACAAAGGTTTTCAGGTTCACGTTTCAACCTCTGAGTTTTTCTGAATCACTCAGCAAACCTTGGTACCACACCAAATCGAGATCACAACTGATTTACCAAAGGTTTTCGGGTTCACATCTCAACCTCTGAGTTTTCTGGATCACTCAACAAATTGTATCAAGAAAGAATAAAAGTATCTGTAAAACTCACAAAACTATGGAGAATGTAAAAATCTCCAAAGATGAAATCCAATCAATCGAAGATGATGATGGATTTCAAAAAATCCCCAATTGTATAAGTCGTTTCATTGCAGGGAGAACTGAAAATGGATGGTTCTTGAATCTTGAAGCTTGTAGTTGAGATGAATTCGCAAATAGAGTATGTGCGCTTAAGAATGAATGAATTAATTAATTCATGCTCAAGTGAATTCTTGATCAGCCTTTTATAGATCCTGGATGCCGTGGAAAAATGAAGCAGGTTGTACGAACATTCAGATCTTTAGTTTCTCATCTGTTGAATTCGTCCATGGTAAAGTCGTAGTCTGATGTAGTGCCGAAGTCTATTAGCCTTTATCTGTTTCAATCACAGAAGTCTGTTTGAACTCCTTTGGTCCAACACTGCAGTCTGTTGAATCTCTTCAACTCAGAAGTCTGTTATCATAAATCATAGTCTTCTGATCTCTTCAGAACTTTGCTAAGCATATATCATAGAACTCTGAAACATTGTAATCAGAACTGTCTTCCCAGAATACAGACATGCAGTATACTTCCCAATCTTCATCTGAACTCTATTCCTTGAGCAATGAAACTCTGATACCCTGAAGTCTTCTCAGCCAGCCTGATTTACTCGGTACTTCCAACGAAGTCCTTTCTCCTATAGAACCTTGACTCTCTTAAGCACTTCCTAGGACTATCAGATGTCTAATACTTAGAGATATAGAATCTAATACCAGATAATATGCATAGAACATAAACAAGTATTTTGACACAGCAAATCATAAATAGTGACAGACAAAGTAATCAAAGCATGAAGTCTGATTCACCTCTACACTTAGGCACAAAGTCTAATTCACCTCTTCACCGGGTCCCTGCAAACAATTGCCCAGTAAGCCTAGTGGCAAACCTGCTAGTAACTATCCAGCACCTAAGTTGTCAGGAGTAGCCCCAGTGCCCTGCTACAACCTCGAATCCCTACAAACAGTGCCCGGTGCATCGACGGTCATGCCCCATGCACATGAAGGAGAGAGCTAGTCTTTCCTCCGTCACTAATACTAACCATCCCAGACGTCTTGACTTCCTCATTTCGATTATAATCATTATTAGGTTATCTCATGACATCTACATGTCTTATTAAACTATGATAATTTCTTATACATTAATTACCCCATTAGTTCATATTGCGCTCGTTAAATTGATAGAACAAATTTAACCTCATTAGTTGCATTCAACGTTATTTTCCTTCATAGTTAACATCTTAAGTAGAATATCCCATTAAGTTATACTCTCCTATTTTATCGATAGTTTATTTTATTATGAATATGCTTAATTCTAATTTATATTCATAACTTAATGATTGTACAAGTAATTAATCAACAGTGATCGTAATTCTAATATATATTTGTAACATAATGATCGTATAAATAATAATTTAACAGTGATCACCCACACAAAACACTTAACCCGTCCGTAGTCATAATCTCCTAACTCATCTTAACCCACGGATCATCGTACAATCACACCACATCACGTTTCATATCCACATCATGGATTCATCACACCAAGGGAATTTATAAGGGGTTGGATTACCTTTAATGCGTGAAAAACCCCGATCAAGTCGAGACCCGGAGATTAAGGCGATACTGTTGTCGGACCATGACCGAACCTGCTGTCGAGCTGAGGTCTGGGTTGGTGGTGGTCGTCAAGCTGCTCTCCGATGGTCTCTGGTGGCGACAACAGCGTGGCGGCGGTGGTAGGGTGAGGGTTGCCGGGAAGAGACTGGTAAGGGTTAGGGGGGGAGGAGAGGGGAGCTGACTAGCGATGGCAGCTGGCGCGGCGATGACGGATGGCTGGCACGGCGATGGGAGGTCTGGCCGACGACGGTTTGGGTTTGATGGCGGGGATGGTGGCGGCTCCTGAAGCATCGACGGCGGCAGCTGGGTTTGGTGGTGGGGAGTTGTGGCGGATGAGGGAGGAGTGAGGAGTCGGGAAGATAAGGGAGAGGGGTGAGTGGCCATGTGGCATTTCGTAATTGGTTGGATTAGGGTAATTTCGGATTTCGTTATCCTTAAAATTATGTTTGGTAAAAATTATGTTCTCGGATCGTCGAGATAAATATTCCAAGATTCTTAGTATTTTATTACGAGTTCATATTTTTAATTAGAATGTGATTCTAAGATACTAAATTTTTAGTCCTAGCACGTGTTTGTATTTTAAGATGTACGTTCTCACCCTGCGTTCGTCTCATTGTATAATAATTAATATAATTAATATACTTATTTTCTCGGTTCATTATAGCTTCTTCCAACAACCATGCTTGTATCTCAGTTTCCTCTTTTAAATCTTTCACTGCTCTTGACTTCCTAGTCACTCCGGAGCTGCTGCTGCCTGTGGTGGATTTCTCATAAAAATGTTGGGGTTCAGAACCCTAACCCACCACGGACCCATTAGGCAAAAAAACTCTAAGACGAACTAAGTTCACTATCTTGTGATCCCTGTGTCTCTTCTTGTAATGTTTTCAACTCTTGGAACTTTTCATGTGAGGAAAAAGAAGAAGAAGAAGAAGCTAAGTTCATGCCAAAGCTAGCCAGCAGTAAGAAGCGAGCTGGCAGTGATGCAGTCAATCCATTCATGTCTTATATATGGTGCAATAAATGATTCTATTGAATGAACTTCCTTATAATAGCCGAAGTTGCAGACTCATAATATATAGGAGAAACTTGGAGAAGAGAGAGCTACGAGGTTTGAAGCAGGATATTTTAAGAAGTAGAGCAAGCTGGTCTGAACCTTAAGACACAGGTCTGAACTGCCAAGATCTAGGAAAACATGAGCTTAAAACGTTCTTAAAGTTAATTCACATATGGAGTATTGCATATCTATCACTCTAACAAAGGCAAATTTGTATTCTTAGTTGTTGGACTCATGCAGTAGTACAGTCGATCGCTGAGAGGGAAAAAGTCTTTATTGATAGGGTGGACATGTCGGTGAGGAGAAGGATGGTTACTCAGAGGTTCACGGAGGATTTGGTTTTGATGAGAGAAATGTAGAAGGGAGAAGTCTATTGGATTTTGCTGTGACATATGACTTTATGATTGCGAATACCTTCTTTAAAAAGCGTGAAGAGCATTTGATAAACTTTAAGTGATTTATGCAAGTGTTAGATTGATTACTTTCTTATGAGACGAAGAGATCTGAAGGATTGTAAGGACTGTAAGGTTATCCCGGGAGAATGTTTGACCACTCAGCACCGTTTGTTAGTTATAGATGTATTTCTGTCTCAAATAGATAAAAAGAAGAAAACAAAATGTAATCTCATAAGGACAAAATGGTGGAACTTAAAAGGAGATGAGCAAAAGTTTTTCACAGAGAGGTTGTTGAGAGAAGGTCCATGGACATT